>RYZW01000334.1:1911-43104 GCA_004367215.1 Colletotrichum trifolii
AGGGTATAAGGTTATCGTAGAAGGAGTTGTTAGTTATTTATTATTGAAAAGGTTAACGTGGGGCAGGTATACTAGCTATAGCTATAAGGGGTTTAGCCCTAGATTAACTAGGAGCTAGTTATAGTAGTTAGTAAAGGGGAATAAGAAAGCTAAAGTTATACTTCAGGGGGCAATATATCTACTAATAGTCATAGTAAAGAACAAGCTATTAGCCTTTCTTGCTAAATAGGGGTTTTAAAATAATTACTTCTATTTTTAATTACAGCAGGTATCCCCTCTTAACTAGCTAGATCCCTAACTTTAAGCGTATTATCTATAGTAAGGAGATATTAAAAACAGTCAAAAGCCAAAAAACACGAATTTCATACTAAAAATCGTTAAAAACTCGATTTTTATTTCGTAAATAAAAAAAGAAGTTATAAATCTAAGTTTTCAAAAGTCTATACTTAGACCTATTATATAGGTTAATTAAATATATATAAAGTATAGAGTTTTTAGATCTATATATAAAGAGATATTGAAAGCTCAAAATCTACTAGTTTTGAAATTCTAGCTTCAAGGCATATTACAGGGTCTTTAGTAGATGAAATCTAATTCAAAACGTTAAAGGTTAACTTTATAATTTTCTAGCTTTATTATATATACTTAGATTTTCCTAGTATTGAAGTATTTATGTACCTTCCTATTCATATAGCTATATTAAAAATCTAGTAACTTTTAGTTTTATAGTACTTTAAATACTTGTATTTTAAAAGATTAAGATTAGTGGATTTTAGGTGAGGATTTCGTCGTCGACCGTTTTTAATGTCCCCCTACTATAGTTCTCTAGCTATTAGTATATTTCCTAAATTCCGATTTTCGCCTAGGGTTATTATATCTAATTATTATTAATTAGAAACCTAGACTAGTTTTATTAGTTTAGGTATTAGTTTAAGTATAATTAAACTTCTCTTATTAGTCCTAGAAATAAACTCTAAACTTAACTTAATATTTTAAGCTATTTCTAATACTAATAAGGTAATTAGTAGAAAGGAAATCCCCTTATTAAGTATTCTTACTATTCTAAACTCTTTAAATATTTTAAGAATAGAATCTTCTTCTTTTTTAGTAATTAACTTAACTAGTAGTTCCGTAATTTCTTTTGTAAGTATTTTATACGAGTTTTATTTTGAATAAAATCTCGTCTTATTAAATTTAATATTTCGGGTAATAATAATCCTCTAAAAAGTAAAGATCTAGATTTTATATAGGTTACAAGTATTTAAAATATAGTTTACTAGATATCTAATATATCTTCTTAGTTTAATTTTAAATAACTTTTTCAAAATACTTTATTTATAGTATTTTTAAGTAAGTATATTTGATAACTATAAATATAAATCTATCCCTAGTAAAGTTATAAGTTTTAATAAAAACTTAGAGTATACTCTAGTACCTATTAATGAAAATAATATCTATACTAGGTTTCTTTAACTTTATATAGTAATTTCTAGTTATTTTAAATATTTAGAAATATATTATATAATATAACTACTACTTAAATAAACTCTACTTATAATTTAAATAGTAATCCTATAACCTCTTATATTTATATATTTTAGGTAATTAGTTCTTTTCTAGTATATTTACTTATTCTAACTAGCTTTTTAGTATAAGAAAGAAATAACTTAAAATCAATCCTTTATTTTATTATTTCTTTCTAGTAACTAGTTTCTCTATTAATTACTATTACTACTCTCTTAATATCTTATTAAATCTCATAAATTAAAAAATTTCTCTATTTCTTTACTTATCTTTTCAATATTAATAATACTTAGAAAACTAAATTATAAATTTTATTAAATAGTATTAATAAAAAGAGAAAACCTAAAAACTTATTTTTAATAATAAGAACCTAGGAGTTATTCATATATATCTTATGAAAATTAAATAGATTCTAAATAATATAATAAAATAAGTAAATTAAGTATAACTCTAAAGTTTATCTAGAGATAACTTATTAAAAATAAACTATTATATAGTATAAATAATCTAATTATTTTAGTTCTATATTTTTTACCCCTTAAATATTAAAAACTAAATATTTAAGAGTAGTCTATCCTAGATATCTTATTTAAAACTATTATATATAAGTATTATTAGACTTTAATTCTAAGAAAACTATTTTAAAGTGTAGTTAAAAAAATAGAATACTTAATAATTCCGAGATAAAACTAGAAATACTTAAATAAACTATAAGATAGTTTAAAATAGATTTATATTTAAGGAAAATAAAGTTATACTTTCTAGGTAACTATCTTATAATAATAGAATACTTAATTAAGCTAAACCTAAGAATATAGTCTAGTCTTATATATTAGATTTTAGTTTTATTAGGAAATAATATTTCTGAGATAATATTAATATAGAAGTTCTTAATATAAGTAATATTATTTAATATTAAATTAAGTATGTTTTTCTTTTTTAGACTATTAAGGATATTCTTAATAACTCTCTTATTTTATCTAACTATAGGAAAATTAGCTAAATTACATTAAACTAAATCTATTTCTTTACTAAACTTAAAAGATCCTTTCTTAAAGAAATCTATTAAATTAGTAATATAGATTATTTTATAACTATTAAAAACTATACTTTTTAAAAATATATAAAGTCCTCGAGTAGTTAAGAAAACTTCTAGGGGAACTTTAGATAACCTTTTAAGGAGAATAAGATTAATACTAATATATATTAAGTTAGAAAAGTAATTAGTACCCTTAGATATATTACTTAAGGGGGTTAATTTAGTTTTTAAAGTATCTAAAAACTCCTTAGCTTTACTAGTATACCTTTTAGTATTTAGCTATCCTTTCTTAATAAGCTTGTATTATAAAATATAGAGTTTAGAGTTATTTATTCTATCAATTATACTATTTCAAGTAGTAATATATATCTTAATATTAGGGAACTTAATATATAAGCTAATATTAGTATATTTAATATACCTATAATTCTTTAGAAAATATAAGTAGCTTTTGAAATTATATAAGTATTCTATTTTAATTTAAATTATATCTAGCTTTCCCGCGGGAATAATTAATATAATTAGTGTTTTACTATAACTCTTAGTTAAACTTTTATTCATATACAATATAACTATAAAAACCTCTTTATATTTAATTAAAATTATAATACTAAAGTTTAGAGTCTTTTTCTAGAAGATATTCTAAAACTAAGTTATAACTTAACTAGGCGAAATATATTAAATAAATACTTAAAACTATTCTTTAATTATAAGAATTCCCTAGATCTCTAGGATATTATATATAACTACTTAGAAATAAATAGTATATTACTTATTATACTATACTAGACTAGAAATATTTAAATTAGCTTTCTTAAAGACTTTCTTGTATTTAATTCTAATCTATTATTATATAACTAAATTATTCTAGGTATATTAATATTTTAGAACTTTCAGGAGAGCTTGAAGGGATATATTATTTTTATTAAGAAGTTCTATTTAAATAGGTATTAGAAATCTATTATTAATAGTAGTATTAACTTATATCTAAATTATATTATAATATTTCTTAGTCTCCTTATAATTAGATTCTCGAACTATTTAAAGTTTAAGATTTATTAAATAATAATTAAAAACCCCTAGAATAGTAAGTATATAGGGGATAGTATTTTTAGTTTTCTTTTAAATAGTATTCTCTTATTTAAATTATTTATTAAATTTAAGTAATTTAAGTATTTTCGAGATATCGAGGATAGGTTTAGTATTTAGATTAATATATTACTATATATCTTANCAAGATATTAAGGATAGGTTTAATATCTAGATTAATATATTACTAGATATCTTAACTAGTTATATAAAAATATAGTATAATATACTAATAGTTAAAATAAGAGTTATTAGATAGCTTTACTATTATATTAAAGTTATTAGTAATTAAGTATATTATTTTCAAGTAATAAGTTAAAGAACTAATAAAATAAATTAAAAAGGATTTTTTTTATATTTATTAATTATAAGTAGTTCAAAGATAATTAAATATAACTAGGTTTATAACTATAATAAATAAATAAGATAGTATATAGTCTGAAAATAAATTATTAAAAAGTATATTTTCTTCTAATTAGAATAAAGTATTTAAATATATTTAAATAGAATAGTTATATCTTATATAAGCTACTAGATTAGAGTAGTAGCTAGTAGAGTTATATAATACTTTTAGTATCATACCTATTCTCATATTATATTAATTTACTTATAATAAAAAACTATATAAATTATAGACTAAATACTATATTAATACGTAAAAGATGAATGTAACTAACTATAAAACTTACTTCTTCAATATTAAAGAAATCAATTTAGTAAATAGTTTAGTATTATCCTATTTCTTTTTATATTCCTAGTATTTCTTCTCTTTTTTGCTATTATCCTAATCCTCCCCTTGTTTTTTATTAGGGATAGTTATAAATAGTATCTATTAATAAATAAAGTATTATTAATACTAGTAAGAATTAGTAATTACGTAGTAATAATAATTAAATACGTTAGTATTAATAGAACTAAAGTATAGTTATAGTATTAGTAAGGTATAGTATTACTACTAGAATATATCTATAAAGATATGCTTTATAGTTTATATAAAGAGCTAGGATAGCTAGGAATAGATATAGATTACATAATATAATAGTTTTAAACTACTATAGGATAAAAGCTTTCTTATAGCTACTACTAATTAGTTTACTAAGTTAAAATTTTATAACTTATAGAGACCTACCTTTTACTANTATAATTCTTCAACTTCTACCTCTTAGAGGAATAAGGCTGGGATTTCAGTAATAGCTCTATAATAAATAGTCGCTAAATGTGTGGCGACGGTACTAGAGATTATAGTCGCTAAATATTTAGCAGAAAACTCGGTATTCCAAGCAACAATATCCGCTGAAATTTCTACTAAACCTACTATTATAGTAACTATATCACCCGAATATACAACGATGCCTATGCTACCTAAACCTCAAATAATAACTATATTACCTAAACCTATAATAACTATAGTAGTACTTATATGCCTCTTCGAATAATAGTTTTCTTTTATAGAGATAATATTAGCTCGGCTTTCTAGTACTAAACGCTTAGTAGCTACCCCTATACTATCAATTCACGAAATAACTACTATTAACTATAGGGATTACTCGAAGCCCCCTTATTACTTATATAGCTTATTTCACGAAAGTACTACCCTATACGAAATTGAGGATTAGCTAATAGTGATTCAAGATAGCTATACTTTACACCTAGGGGCTTTTACTATATACTAGATCTAGTAGGCTATAAGTATACAAGATCTAGTAAGCTATATCTAAACTAGTATATAGCTTATAGACCTAGTAGTATAATTACTACTATATATTATTACTAGACTTTATATAGGCTGATTTTATAGTATTTATTCGCTATTTATTAACTAACCCTATATTATAAGAATTATACCTCTATAGTATACTTTATATACTTTAATATAAAAGCTAGTCCTTGCTGAAGTTTTATGCTAAATAGTTAACTATCTATAAGGCTCTAGGTACCCCTAAGCTAGAGGTTTCAAAGCTTTATACTTTTGTATTCTTCTATTACTTTAAGGCTAGGTTTTAATAGTACTTATAATATTAGAAGTTTAATAATTAAGTACCTAGGGCAGTAGCTTTAGTAATTAAATACTTCTAGGAAACTTTTTAGGAGTTTTAGAATATATCTATTAGTAGTATCAGGAACGCTACTAATACCGCTAAGGGGTCGGCGCCTAAACACTATAGGGAGACTAATACTCTAGAAAGCTTCCTAGTGAAAAGGCTATACTTTAAAAAATGTAGACACTTTAAAGAGTATAGGTATTTCTTATACAAAGTATATAGTAAGTTAAGCTATACTATAGCTACTTATTACTATAATAAATTCTATATATTTTACTAGAGATTAGGCTACCCTATAAAAGTTTACTATAAACGCCTCACTACTAAGGGTTTGCCAAAGAAAGGTCCCCTAAGCTAGGTAAAGCCTAAAGCTATATAGTATAGTAAAAATACCCTATAAAAGTTTACTACGAGTACTTTATAGAATACTTTACTAAAAGTTCCCTAGAGCTATATTAAACTTAAGGTAAGCAAGTAGCCTACTAGTATAATTACTATAAACGCTTTACTAAAGGCTTACTAGAAAATCCCTAGAACTATATAGAACCTAAAGCTATAAAAACCTAGAAGAGCCTACTAGTAAATATATATGAATACCTCAGTAGCCTAATTAGCTATAAGAAACCTTAGATACCTAATTAGTATTTAAGAAGCTTTATAGGAAAGGGTTAGATATCCTAGGTTTAGCCCTAAAGATTTCTAGTTAATATACTAAAAAGGTCAGATGCCCTAGGTTTAGCTTTAAAGATCCCAGTTAATATACTAGAAACCTCGTAGGTTAATATACTTACAAGAAATACTATTTACTTAATATAGTAATAGGAGCTTTACGTGTTAATATATATATAGGATAAAGACCTTTATGCATTAATATATATATAGGATAACCTTTATATGTTAATATATATATAGGATAAATAACTTATATACGTTAATACACGTATACAACCCTTATATATTAATATATATATAGGAGAATCCTTTTATTATCAATCGCTAAACAGTCAGTAAATAGCCTATAAAGCTATTTTTTCAAAAACGGCTATATAGCGTTTACAGGCCTTAAGGCTTAAGGCTTATAGAGGGGGGGATAGTTATAAAGATATACCTTATAGCTTATATAGAGAGCTGGGATAGCTAGGAATAGATATAGATTATGTGATATAGTAGCTTTAAGCTATTATAGGATAAAAACCCTCTTATAACTACTACTAGTTAGCCTACTAAGTTAAAGTCTTATAACTTATAGAAACCTACCTTTTACTATTACTCTTTCCCTTACTAAACCTTTAGCCTTCTCATGGCCACTACTAGTTAGCCTACCAAGTTGAAGTCTTATAACTTATAGAGACCTACCTTTTACTGAATACTCCTTCCCTTGCCAGGCCTTTAGCTAATACCTTTATAATATTATAATACTTTATTATAAAAGAATTAGTATAATAAAAATAAATAAACTAAAAAGAGAGATTTATTATTATTTATATAATACTACTAAAGCTAGTCATAACTTATTTAGTGGTAAAAGTAGAAATATATAGAAGAATACTTTTAGAATAAGAAGAAAGAGTAATAAGTCTTACAATAATATAAACTAGTAGTATTTACTAGGAATAATAGAAGTATTTATTATAATACTAAACTATAGTAGAAAACTCTAGTAACTAAATAGAGGTGTAATAGTTTTTAGTAGTACTTTTCTTATTACAAACTAGGATTATAAGAGTAATAATATATTTACTAAATATAATTAAGTAATTAACTTAGTAGCTAGTTATAAATAACTTAAGACTAGGAGTAAAAGAATAAGAGCTTTATTTATGTTTGTTCTTTTAGTTTAAATATTCATAATAAGATTAACTATAACTTAATATATAAGTCTAAGAAAAAACTACCTATTTTACTTTTTTTAGTTAAAAAATAGTGACAATTATATTACAAAGCTAGTCTTCTTCTTTATTAGAGCAATATTTAATAATATAGTTATTGTAAGTGAAATAGTAAATTTAGAAAGGTTATAATGATAAGAGGAGCTTTAATTAGAGGGTTTAAAGCTAGTAATATTAATAATAAATACAATAATAAACAAAATCTAAAAAAGGAAATAAAAGTAAGGAAGTAGTAAAATAATTATATTATAATATGTATAGAATAAGAAGTTATATAATTCTAGAGAAAAAAAAATTAGTTTATTTAGAAAGGAAAAAAAGGTTTCTTATAATTTAATGGAGAGAAGAGTATAGTATAAGATTACTTAGAGAGATTAGAATATAAATTCTCTTATTAGTAAGATTATTTAATATTAATAGTATTTGAACTTTCTGATTAGTAAAACTATCTAATATTAGTAGTATTCAGGACAAATATCTTAGATAGATTTTTCAAATTACTTAAGCTAATTTAAGTAACTAGAGACTACTAGTATATTATTCAAGTTATTAATAGTAAGTATTATCATAGTAATAAAGTAGAGAAGTAATTAGGTGGTAGTATATTATAAATCTAAACTTCAGAGTTTATATAGAATATTACTATTAAAGTTCTATATAGCTCTTACTCATATAGTCTAGTAAAGAGTTTTCACTTTCAATATAAATTCTTTAGATTCATTATAGCTCTATTCAAGTATTTTGAAGTATTTCTTATAGCTAGCTTCTAATAATAAACTATAATTTATAAGTATAAATCTAGAGGTTATATAAGCTATATTGAAAGTATTGTTTCATTTTTTACTTATTAGAAGTATAAGATCTTAGACTTTAATTTAAATAATAAAGTATCTTTAATTATATTAATAGAAGTTCTTATAAGTACTGATGAGAAGAAAACTATTTATTTCTAAAAGATTTACTCGATAACATATCTATTTTATTTCTAATAAACTCTAATAAACTTAGAAACGAAAGAAAACCATATAACATTAAGGTATTACTATATTAAAAGAAGTCTTTCCTCATATATGCCAAAAAAGCTTACCCTCTACAGCTAGAGTGAACTTGACATTCAATGTACGAGCATACTGCCTGCTCGGTCGAGGCTATTTCCGTAAACTGTTCCGAGTCCACTCGGACCACTCTCCCTTGCAGATATCTCCAGTTGCTTCGATCGTGACACCACCCGGCACGATGAGCGGTCGTCTTCTTGCCGCAGGGCTGCTGCCCACGACACGACGGGCCCCATTACAAGCTGTCCGCCATCTTCACCGACTCCCCGCTGGTGGCCTCCAGGGGGCTGATGCTGCCGTTCGCGCAACTCGTCGACGCATGTGGTTTCCCGGGAACGCCTTTCACAATGCCGTAATCGTACGGAATGCTTCTTTCGCCCGTTTCCTACCAAAATTGGTAGTGAAGTTTGCCAGGATTCCTGCCATGTTCGGTGGACTGGCTGTCGGAACGCTTGCCTGGGTTCAGTATCAGGCTAACCGTGGGTTTGCCCCCTTCCATCAGCCTCACTACCTGTGTTCTGACCTACCCTTTTTCCCAGAACTGAGCAACAATGCGTGGGATTTTGTCATCAAGACCAAAGACGGAGTTTCTGATGCGGCATCTACTCTACTTGGCGGTGCCAGCGGGATAGCAGACCAAACACGGCGTGGCTGGGAAAACACCAAAGAACAGATCGAGACTCCCCAATGGCTGCAGAAGGTCCTGCGCATCTACGAAGACACAGGGACTGCTGGGGATGGCGGTCCTGATGGCCCGGGGGGTGAATCGCCTAAAAAAAGTAGAGCGGGTACCGCCGCCGTCGTTGGGGCGTCAGCTGCCGCCTACGGCTATGATCAGTCTGTGGAGGACGACCCACGAGACCCCGACGAGGTCGCCAAGGATGACCAAATGATGATATTGACCAAGAAGATGATTGAGATACGGAGCATGCTCCAGCAGGTTGGTCAGTCGAGTGCTCTGACGCTGCCGTCGATTGTCGTCATCGGATCTCAGTCATCGGGCAAAAGCTCCGTTCTTGAGGCTCTTGTTGGTCACGAGTTTCTGCCCAAAGGCACCAATATGGTCACTCGGCGCCCGATAGAACTGACTCTTGTCAACACCCCCGAAACAGACGCCGAATGGGGTGACTTCCCGGGCTCGGGCCTCGGGCGGATCACGGACTTTTCCTCTATCCAGAGGACACTAACCGAACAGAACTTGGCTGTCCCGGAGGCCCAATGCGTCTCGGATGACCCTATACGCCTCACCATTTACTCGCCCAACGTTCCTGACCTATCCCTTATTGACCTGCCGGGCTACATACAAGTTGTTGGCCAAGGCCAACCAATCGAGCTGAAACAGAGGATTTCAGAGCTGTGCGACAAATACATACAACCACCTAATGTCATACTCGCCATTTCCGCTGCGGACGTAGATCTGGCAAATTCTTCAGCTCTGCTTGCTAGTCGCCGCGTGGATCCCCGAGGCGAGCGGACGATAGGAGTTGTGACCAAGATGGACCTGGTTGACGCTCCTCGCGGTGCTGCCATCCTTAGCGACAAGCATTACCCCCTCCGACTCGGCTATGTGGGTGTTGTGTCTAGAATCCCACAAATCAGCGGCCTCTTCAAGAGGTCTGGCAACCTTACCTCGGCTATCACGAGAAACGAAAATGCTTACTTCTCTGCGCATCCTCTTGAGTTTGGCGAAGGAGCAGGCATTAAGGTTGGAACGACCAATTTGCGGAAGAAGCTCATGACAGTTCTCGAGCAGACGATGTCGGCTAGCTTGCAGACCACCAGTGAGGCCATCAAACAAGAGTTGGAGGAGGCGACCTACGAGTTCAAGGTGCAATACAATGACCGCCCCCTATCAGCCGAGTCATACTTGGCCGAAAGTCTCGACGGCTTTAAACACTCCTTCAAGAAGTTTACGGAAGAATTCGGGCGCCCTCAAATGCATCAACTGCTGAAGCACGAGCTGGACCAGAAGGTGCTTGATCAGCTGGCAGCCAGATACTGGAATAAACCCATTTCTGACTTAACCCCGGCTCGGCCTGAACGAGACAGTTTGGCAGGCTTGCCGACGGCGAATCCTGAAGAACCCTATTGGCACCGCCTGCTGGATACTTCAACGTCATCCCTGACCAAACTCGGCGTTGGGAGGCTGGCAACCACCGTAGTTTCTTCATCGATTCAGGCGCATATCGATGGCTTGATTCAGCATTCTACCTTCAGCAGCCATCCTTTCGCAAGGAAGACCATCACTGACGCTGCCTCGACAATACTCAACGAGAAGTTCTACAGCACTAGTGATCAAGTTGAGAACTGCATAAAGCCTTACAAGTTTGACATCGACATGAACGAAACAGAATGGAGACAAGGTCGGGAACATTCGCAGACTATACTAAACAAGGAATTAAAAGACTGCGAATCTGCTTTCAAGAGCGTTGAGGACACGGTCGGCGGTCGAAGAAAGCTTAACGAGGTCATTAAGTTCATCGATCGAGCACGCAAGGGTGATGTTGTCGTAGACGGCGATGGCCGAAGTGGTGCTGGGGGTTTCAGCGCCGCGTTGCTCTCCAAAGGCAAGTCTCATGCGGGTATTTTTGTCTTGAAGACATGGACAACTAACTAGAAAATCAGGGCGTGAGGCTGTGTTCCTACGGGACCGGGCCGACATCATCAAGATGCGTTTACTGGCTGTAAGATCGAAACAGTGCGCCAACTTGAAGAATAAATATTACTGTCCGGAGGTGTTTCTAGATGCGGCAGCCACGAAGCTAGCCTCGACAGCGGTACTGTTCTTGAACGTTGAGCTTTTGTCAGAGTTCTACTACAACTTTCCTCGAGAGCTTGATCTTCGGCTGGGCAGGCACCTGACGGATCAGCAAGTTGAGAAAATCGCAACCGAGGATCCCAAAGTCAAGAGACACCTCGAGGTAATCCGACGCAAGGAATTGCTCGAGTTGGTGCTTGAGAAGATGGAAAGTCTGCGCCAGCTTGAGGGTCGTGAGCGGGGCCGCAACAAGAGCGGTGGTGCTGCCAAGGATGATAAGCAGCGTGGGCGTTGGGGTCTCTTCTGACGGAGTTCACCGTTGTATACCATCAGGGTTTCCTCCGAGTCCTTTTGCTTGTGGTGTGTTATGAAAAGAGTGCGGGAAGGAGTTGCGGTATCGAGATTACGGGCTCCTTGAGTTTGCCGTGAAACGGGAGCAGCGACAGGGGAGGCCCATTGTTTTTATTACGACTCAATGTGCCCTGGCTAAACAGCTGTACATAGCGAGAAGAATACCCTTTACTCAAATCTTGAGAAACTATGGAAACGACTCGTCTCTTGTTGTCTTGGCGCTAGGGCTTGTTGCTCAAATGGGGAAGCGCGGAGTGTCAATTATAGTAAGTAGTAAACATCCGCTCGACCACGTCGTTGCTAACGAAGGCCGATCAAGCAGCAGTGGCGTCGACACTGGTCTGCAACGTCACCTCCCACCTGAGACTAGTTCCCCGGCCATAGCCTTCACCAAGCCTGTTCTGTATCAAAGTCGATACGCGCGTGCGCAATTTGCTGATACTCCCCTCGTCACTACCCCTTGCCACACATATTTTGAGATTCGCCATGCAAAGTCCGTAATGTACCTGCCAGAACTGTGCATCCTCCATGCGCGTGACTCCGGGCTCAGCTTCGATCTCTCGTACCACCGACAATACTCCCTCGTTCCCTCCAATGCCTCCGTACGACATTAACAACATCATAGCCTGGGCCATGGCCAGCTTGGCACCAAAAAGAAACATGGATGCCGCGATGGCAGCGCAGAGAACACGGTCGAGCCAAATGTAAGTCTTTATGGAGAGCAGAGGCAGCAAAAGCAGTAAGCTCGAAAAGAATACTGTCAGGAAGTGAAAGACATTGGAGAAGTGCGTAGGGAGGCTGGCAAGCCATGAAACACGCATTATTCTCGCGATGCGAGCGTGGTTTTTCAGCCCATAGGCAGAGACTGCTGTACTGGCTATCGCGGCGAAGGCGGCCCAGTCTATCTCGCCAGCCGACACGCGTTCGTGGATATGCTCGTGGTGCGGTTCATGGCCACCTTTGGTCTCGAGCCAGTGTTTCAAATTGTGGGATACCAGATCGAAGCTGCCGAATAAGAGGAATATGGACATGGCGAAACCAGCTAGAACCTCGGCTCTCTCGAGGCCAAATGGGTGACGAATGCTGCTCCGACGCCAGACCTCAAAGTTGCCCAGCACCTCGACCGCAACGCATACGGCAGCGCTGCCGGCGTCAAAGAAGACGAGATGGGATAAAGCCATCATAGCAAGGGACCCCTCCGAGATGAAGAAGAGCCACGAGGCGACGGCCAAATGACAGAGACTCCAATACAGGCGAACACGCTGGTCATGTGACATGCTCTTCCACGCCTCGCGGACTGTCGGTACAGGGAGGGAGGCGGGAAGAACAGGCGGTGGTCGTTGAGGAGGTTCTTGAAAGATCTGGTGCTGTGTGGAAATGGAACTGTGTTTGTATCGATGGCCGCGGCGTTGGCCAATACTCTGGGAGGTTGCTTCGTTAGAGGCTGAACCAAGCCCAAGGGTACGACATGGCGCAGCTGAAGAAGCCTTTGTACGTCGCTACTTTTGGACTTACTGACTTGGCAGGCGAGGTTGAGATGACCTGCGTCTGAAAATTGAATGGACTCGGGACGGCGGAGCCACCAGTGAGAGGTTCTTGTTCGGCCATATTACTTATAGAATGTTTTATAAAGCAATCTTTCAAGAGAATAGAATGGAGAAAAAGGGAAAAGACAGCTGCCACTGTTGCTGCCTCCAGGTTCGAGGGGTGTAAGGCAAACGGGCCACAGGCTCAGGGCCGGCAGTTACTCAAGGAATACGCCGGTGGCCGTGGTCGTCGTGAATGTCGACACCTTCGCACCTTCAACGACGTCCTGCACGTTGTTGTACCCAATGTGTACAACCGAGTTGTCAGGAATAACGTGTCAGGAATAACGCGCTCGAGAGGCAGAGTTTTTACACCTAGTAAATCTCGGACGCCGGTACTATCTCTACAAACCTCGCCTTACTTAAACTATTTAAAATAAAGCTTTATAAAGTATATATAGCTATACTAAGTTATATATAATATATACTAGATTTTACCCCCTAATTATATATAATAGTTTAGAGTTTTATAATATTAAAAAAGTATTAAGTTAAAGATATATATTCTAATAAATTTATATTTTTTAATAAGAGGAGCTGATAGCTTGCTCTCTACTATAACTATTAGTAGATATATTACCCCCTAAAGTATAACTTTAGCCCTTCTACTCCTACTAACTACTATACCTAATTTTTAGTTTATCTAAAGCTAAACCCTTATAGCTATAACTAGTATACCTACCCTATATTAACTTTTTTATAAATAATAAATAACTAATAATTCTTTCTATAATAACCTTATACCCTTATACCCTTGCGCCTTTATGGCTATATATAATTCAAATATCTCGAAATATTTAATTACTACTAATTATAAGTATTCTATTTAAATATTTACCATAACCTTAATATCTATTACTTTACTATTCCTACTAAGTTTTACCTACTTTTAAGATAAAACTTTATATTACTAATATAAAAGTTCACTACTACTAATATAAGCTAATTTATAATCTCTATATAAGTATAATAAGACTTAGTTTATTCTTATTAGTAAATAATTTTAATATATTAAATATAGCTAATATATAAATAATACTTATATAGATATAGATAGTTTTAGTATAGCTAAATAGCTTTTAAAACCCCTATAACTATAGAATTATAATATTCTAAAATATCTAGTAACTAGTATTATAATAAAGTATTAATATTCAAATATTATCTAATTAATACTGAATCTCTAATATTATTAACTTAGTATAGTAATTTATAGGATAACTATATGATTTTCTTTTAAGTATTTATAAGTTACTTATCAATTATAATATTCAGAATAATTTTACTAAAGCTTAATCTAATATACCAATAGTTTTAATTATAATAGTTATAATTAGATATCTTTATATTTATTTTATAGTTATTCTTTCATAAGTAGTTATATAGATTTTAAGGAGATTTCAGTTCTATTATAACAATTATAGAAAGATAATAGATTATAGAATACTTAATTCTTATACTTTAAAATAAGTATTCTATTTTATTCTATTTTTGAGAAGTCTAAAAAAGTTCTTAACTTTATAATTCTAATAGTTACTTTTAATTATATATATTAAACCCTAGTTTTTATAAAGCTTTCCCTAACCATTACTACGAAGTCTTCTACTATTATAGAATTAAATATTAGAATTAGAAGTATAGTTATCTATGATAATAGGTAATTTCATTACTATTTTAACTAGTTATAAACTAGTATTAGTATAATTATTATTATTAGGTAAAATCTATAGTTAAATCTATATATAAGGTAAAAAGCTTAGATACTATTCTAAGTATAGAGTAAAAGTAACTAAATATATTTCAACTACTAAAATATCTACTAAAATACTTCTTTTCTATTCTAAACAAAACTAATTAGTAAGTTACTTAGTATAATACTCTTTAGGTAAGAATTAAAGTTTAAAATTTAGAAGATTACTTTAAATTTAAAGTAATTACTTACTAAAACCTCTTTTGAAAGCTTTTCTAAACACTCCTTCGAAATAATTTTCTAAGAACTCAATAATAATGGTAAACTTCTAAAATACCTAAATTAGGTTATGTTAAAGGTTTTACTTTTATAAAAATTAATTACAAAGAAAATTAATAATTCCTAGTAAATATTACTAGAAGGGTTTATATAAATAATACTATAGACTTTATAGAGAAAAGCCTAAAAGCTTAAATAACTTTCTATGATTTCTATATTTCAAAATTATAAGACTATTAATATAAATAGTTAAATTAAGCTTATCTAATAAATTAGAATTTTGAATATATACGTAAAATATTATGATACCAATATTATTATATAGAGAAAGATATAGTAGTATAAGTTCTAAACTTCTATAATTATTCTAGTATCATAGATAACTTATACTTCTAAAATACTATTTTAGTATATTATAACATACTTTAATCTCTTAGATTTAAGTATTTTACTAAATAAATAATAACTAAAATATAGTTCTAGAAATAGTAAAATACCATATATAAAACTTAAATAGTTACCTATACTTTTTCTATTATTAGGATATTTTAAATTTATAATTTTGTAATTTTACTAGTTTATTTACTTATTAAGCTTTCTATGTAAAACAATATATTTATAATTTCTAGTTAGTTAGATTTAATATTTATAGATAAGGTTAATTTAGCTATTATAAAAGTTATATAATAGTTCTCTAAAGTCTTCTAGTATAGTAAAATGAATTATATTATTTTTCATATTTTAATAGAAGTTCTTACTATTACTTTAAATATTTAAAATAATAAGAGATAAGTTTAGGATTTAGATAAAACTCTATATTTTATAAACTATAAGTTAAGTTATTTATTAGTATATTATTATGATATATGTTTTTAGTTACTTTATAAAAGCTAAGTATTAAATATGTTAACTAAAGAGAAAATTAAATAATTACTTATTTTAGATTTAGATTTCTTGAGGAAAGTTTAGGATTTTAGATAATAGTAATTATATAGCTAGTTTTCTAGCTAGGTTAGCTACAATACTATATAGTAAATATATCATAAGGAAAAAAAGTACTTTCTCTAAGTTTCTTTTATTTTTAATTTAAATATTTCAACTTACATTTTTTAGGATATAGAATATTTTTTAATTTTTCGAGGAATTCTTATAAAAGGTTATATTTAGTATAATATTCAACCTATGTTCATTAAAAGCTATACAAATAATAAGTTTTATATTGAAATTATAAAAACTAAAGAAGTTCAGTCATACTTCTAAAATATTACTCTCTATATTATTCGAACTATAAACTTCATCTCTTTTTAGTAATTATAAAAATAAGATTACTAGTAAAATATAAAGCTAAACTATTTATTTTAGTTTTAGAAAAGTAATTACTCTAAAATTATAATTATTAAGATTAGATATAGCTAGTAAATCCTCAGACATTATATATTTCATAAAAGATTAATTATTTGAATAGTATAATTAATATAGTATAAACTTTCTCCTAAATACTACTAGTACTAGTAGTATTCTATAAATACTATTTAAAAATTTATACAAAGTAATAAATGGCTCTAATACTAGTATAAAATATATCTTAGTAGAAAACCTCTGAATTATTTTATTTCAATTATGTAAAGTATTTAGATTACTAGTAATTACTTGTAATAAAAATTACTCGTTTACTTAGGAAATATAAAAAATATATAATAATAGTAAAACTAAGTAGAAGATTTACTATTAAGATATAAGAATCCTTTATATATTTCCCCTAGGAAATATGTAATTTTTAACTTCTAATATTATTACTAAAACTATAAGAACTATATTTAAGTTCTAATATATATAGATAAAACTACTAACTACTCTTAAGATTTCTATCTTATTAATTATACTAGAACTATTAAAGTAGGGATATTTAAGAGTTTTATTATACTCTTTAAATACTAGTATAATATTATTATTAAAATCTTTCCATATGATATTAAAATCCTTAGATATAAGAAATTAAACTTAAATCCTATTCTTTAAGATATATATTTTAGACTATTCATTCTATATTCAAAACTAAAGTAGAAATATTAAATACATTAGAGTAATTATTAAAACTTATATAAAAGCTATAAAATAAAAACATAAATTACTTTATAATCTCCAACCTAACATCCTATTTACTGTAATATTTCTTTATAAGTAAATATTAATATACCTTTCAACTAATAAATACTATACTATAAATTCTAAAAAGCTACTTAAAAGAATAGTACTAAAAAACTAAACTTACTTTATTTCTATATTTATAACTATAAATACTTTATTCTAACTATAGATATAAAACTAAAATATAACTAACTAGTTTACTTTAAAAGATATATTTTTATTAGCTTTTTGGTTAGAAATACTTTAATTAATTAATACTAAGTATAAAGCTTATTCCAAAATAAAGTTATAACAACTTATAATATCTCTTTCAATAGAATATTCTTCTTTAATAGAGATTTAACTTCTCTATTAAATAACTTTAAGCATGTTAATTCTGATATAGTTTCTTACTAGTTATAAAAACAAATAACTATAGTAGAACTACTTAAAGTTAACTTAATTACTTATTTAAGCTTTGGTAAAAATCCTGATAAAATAGTTAACATAATAAAGAATAGTTCAAGTAGTTTGAAATCTTATATTTATATCATGATTACTTCTAAGCTATTTAAAGTAAACTTTATAACTATGAAGTTTATATTAATAACCCCTCTAGAGTTACTTATTATATTTTCCTATAGTTTTATTTATATAAATAAAACTATAGAAAAGTAAAGAATTTAAGTATCCTTAGAAAAGATTAAGTATAAAGTTTTGATAAAATACTAAACTAGAATAGCTAGGAAATCTTTATTTAAAACTATCTTTTTAGCTAGTTTTCTTTAATTATTTTGAAGTATTTCAAAATACTCCTATTAATAACTATAGACTAGTATAAATAATTCACTAGGAAAGATTTTAGAAATTCATTTTTTAAAGGACTCTAAGATATAGATATCATAATTTCTAATAATAGTAGTTGTAATTAAAGGTCTCTGATCTATTTAAAGTCATATACTTCTCCGGGACTCTTTAAAAGTAGTTATACCTAGTTATTAGTTCTTGCTTTATTTACCCTATAGATACTACGAGTACTAAGGAACTATTTAAGCAGAGGAAACCTTAAGTAGTAAATATAGTTAGTTAATATAATAGGTAATAAATAGGGAAAGTATAGGCTTATCTATTATAGTTATTTTTTAAGGATTATAATNAGTTACTCTTTAAAGATTATAGTTATATAATACTAATACTAGCTAGTTAGTAGTACCTATTACTAGTTACTATTAATAGTTACTAGCTATTAATAACTAGTAGTAGTAAGTACTAATAGTTAGTAGTAGCTACTATACTTAGTTTACGTAATCGGAAGGTATATAGCTACTAGTTATAGTTACCCGCCGCAGGATTCGAACTTATTACTCTTACTATAGACAGTAAAAGCTAGCTAGACGTTAAACTACTACGTTAAGCGGGATAATTTCTAATAATATATTTTAGCTATAAGGTAAATTAGATATTAGAAAATACTTAAAATATAAAAACGTAAAACCTCATATTCTAAGAATTCTATAATAAAAACTATTATTATTACTTATATCTTACTTAATAGTATTTACTTATTTATATATTATAGTTATAGTAAAAGCTAAATAAATTGTCCTAAGAATTATACTAAATTAGACTTTTAAGATAAGATTAGTAAAACTCTCGCGAGAGATTTAAAGATTTCAAAGTACTACTTGGTTTAGACTTATAAGCTTTATAAGTATAAATATATCCTAAAGATTAAAATTTAACTAATTATCCGCGGAAATTAATAGTTATAAGATAACTATAAAACCTATATAACTATTCTAGTAACTTTATTATTTTAAGACTATATAGTAATTACTAATTACTTCAATCTTAAGCTATTCTAATATAATATAGTTAAAATATATATATATATAATACTTAATAAAATGATTTATATAGAAATACTAGTAGGTTATTAAATACTAGATAAAATCTACTACTTTAATAAAATACTATATAGCTTTTAGAAGTGTCTTCTTTTCTTGTAATACTACTTAGAAATAAACTTTAAATACTTTAATTGCAAATCCATTATAAGAAACCTATACTATTAACTTAAAAAATGTATTATCCTCTTCTTCTATATTAATAACTCTATATTTTCTTTTCTTTTTGAAAATACTTCTAAAATACTTATACTACTAATAAACCTCTAATAGAAATACTATCTAAAAAGAATAAAACTTATAATAATTTCTTAATATTAAAGTTATTCGAGATTAAATAATACAATAGCTATAACTCTTATTAGTAATATATGTCGAAAGGTTTCTCAAGTACCTAATACGATATAAATAGTATATCAAGTAATTTAAGACTCCTCTAAAAACTAAAAAACTCTTTTTATAATATAATTAAGCCTCTTATATAAAGATTAAGTATTACTAATAAAATATTAGTTTCATTGATTATACTATAATTATAATAAGACTAGATATTACTTATATAATAAACTAATTATTATATTTTAACTAAAGTCTTTTAGATAATTACTATATTAAAACGAAATGAATAATATAATACTTTAGTAAAATAAAAAGCTTCTATTTTGAATTTAACTATAAAACTAGTAATGTATTTAACAATTTTATTATTATTATAAATATTAGTTTTATAGATAATAATAATAGTCGAAAAAACTACTAGTAGTAATATTAAAAGTCTTTAATTTATTTAAAGTTATATATTTTCGGGAACTTTATGAAGGAAGTTATACTTAATAGAAAGCTTTTAGTTTATATACCTCCTAGATACTACTAGTTCTAACGAATTATTTAAATAGAGGAAACTTTAAGTAGTTAGATATAGTTAGTTAATATAATAGCTAATAAATATAGAAAGTATATATAAAGGGAAAATAGGTATAGATTTATATTTATTATAATTACTTATTATAGAATTATAGTTATATCATACTAATACTAGCTAGCTAGTAGTAATTATTACTAGCTATTGATAGTCATTATCTATTAATAGCTATTAGTAAATACTAATAGCTAGTAGTAACTACTATATAGTTTATATTATTAGAAGATATATAACACGTAGCTACTAGTCGCGCTTGCTTGTTACAAGATTCGAACCTACTATTCTTACTATAAAACAGTAAAGGCTAGTTAGATGTTAAACTACTACGTTAAGCGGGTATCGAAAAAACTATTAAATATATATTATATATATTTTTAGAAACCTAATAGTATAGTAAACTCATAAATAAAATATTATTACTATTTTAATAACTAAAATAAAACTTTTAGTACTATTCTAAACTACTTAAAAACTATTTTTACTACTTATTTTATTACTATATTCTAAATGAACTTTATAATAAATATATTTAATAAAAGTAAAATATATAAACTTTACCTAGCTATCTAAATCTAGTATAATAATTAATAAACAATATACTTTATAACTATTAAAATAGTAAGACTATATATAATATTATAATATATAAATATCTATAATTACTAGTTATAGTAAAAAGCTTAGTAAACATACTTTAAGATTAAATATATATTCTTAGGAGATTTTATAGTTAATAACTCTGTAAATCTTCTCTAGAACTACTAGTCTAGTATTTCTATCATTTAGATTAATAAAATAAACTAGTTAAACTACTATTAGGTTACTATAGAGAAGGGGGTACCGGGGGGCACTAGAGCCCCTATATACAACCCTTAGCTACTAGAATAATAGATATTCTAGTAATACAAAACTTAAATATAGGTATAGAGCTATAGCCTAATAAGGGGAAAAGTAAATTTAGATAATTATATATTATAGTATATATCTATTAAGAGATCCTATTACTTAGTATAAACCTAGTTTAATATACTTAAACTTCTATTTACTTTTCAGTATACCAATTAGTAGGATATTAATAATGCTATATTAGAAACTTATTACTTAAGTAATTTAGGAAACTAAGCTTAGCTTAATAGGAGAACTAATTCCTATAGTAACTAGTAGTAATATTAATAGTTTCAGGGAGCTACTATTCTTCTAGAAAGATAATAACTTTGCCGAAACTAGTTTAGACTAATTAATTAAAGAAGAAGTAAAGGAATTAAAGAAAAGGTAGAGATTAGAAACGTTAGTAGTATTAAAAAAGATTCTTTAGAGGAAAAAAGTACTAGAATGTTAACTATTTCTATACTAAACCCTAAAAGATAAAGAGGAAACTTTTTGGTTAAATAACTAGCCCCTATTAAATACTAAAAAAGTGGCTGGTTAAATTTTAACGATTTTCTATTTTAACTAAAAGAATAGTTTACTATTATAGAAAACGACTTTAATATAAATAAAGATAAAGTCTAGTACATAGGCTTATACTTAGAAAATATGATATCTTACTAGTAGATTAAATATATTACTGTTATATATAATAATAAAATAGAACAAACTATCTAGGTAATGATAGAAAAACAGCTAAAATCTAGTATAAATAATAATAATACTTAAACTATTATAATAATAGCGAAATTAGATATAATTTACTACAAGGTTAACTAATCTTACTAATAGTTTATAATTATATATAAAGTTATTGAAATAGAATATCATAATACCTAACTAGAGAAAACCTAAATTATTAATATTATCAACTACTTATTACCTAAGTTAAAATATATAATTATAACTAGAAACCTACTAACTATATTCTAGGAGCTAAGCTATATAGCTAAATAGGTAGAAATAATTGAATAATCCCTAAGTAAATCTACTATAGTAGAATTTACTTCTAAAACCTTAGAGTAGAAAAGCTATATACTATTAGTTATATGAATAATTATCATAACTTAAGAAATAACTAAAGAAAACTAGTTAAAAAGACTATCCCTTATAATTACTCCTTTACTAGAACTTAAAATAAAAACAACCTTATAGTTTTAAGTTATTATTCCTCGGGAACTACTTAAATACTATAAGTATAGAAAGATAAATTATATATCTTACTAGTATAGTAAAGATACTTACTACTTCTGTACAGAATCTAAATATAATAAAAAAGCTTTTTATATTATAATAATAAACGCTAATAGTATTTATATCCTATAAAGATCCAGGGATCTATTAATACTTTAAAGCTAAAATATTAGTTTATATAAAGAGAAGCTAGAGGAAAGGAAAAATACTTATTAACCGAAGAACTAATAAGAATATCTCAAGCTAGAAGATACCATATAAGATTAAACCTTATAAGGTTAACTTAAAGCTAAAAATATTAAACTTCTAAAAACAAACTTAAATATAGAATATAGGTTATAGTTATGAAGATTATGAATAGCTTTAGTACAATATAAATAAAATCTTATATACTCCAAATTAGTCATACTAATAAATATAATATAATCATAGGGATCCCCTAAGAGAATAAGGTAAAGCTTAACTTTAGGTAGAAAACTCTAAGTTAGACCTATCTCTTAACTATTACTAATCTTAAACTAGTATATAAAACTAAAGTAATCAATAAATCTAAAAAGTAATCTAAATATATATTAGTAATCTTAGCTATATTAGTATTAATAGAAGGGGAATAATAAGCTACTTAGTAATAATTTAGATAAGATTTAAAAAAGAAATCTTAGCTACTTACTACTAGAATACTAAGAATAGGTTTATATTTTTAATGTAAAGAAAATTAGTATTCCTATAGATGAAAATACTTATATATATATAATAGAACTCTAAAAAAGCAAAGAGCCTCTATAAAGCTTTATTTACCTCTTTATAGAAAAGGAATCAGAAGAATTACAATAATACCTTATATCTATTCTAGAGAAAAGATAAATTAAAGTATTAGAAAGCCCTATAGGGGTGTTAATTTTATTTATCCCTAAGAAAGAAATAAGTTAAAACTATATATAAACTATAAGGAGCTAAATAATATTACTATTAAGAACTACATACCACTACTACTTATTAGCAAGATTTTAGATTATTAAGGAGAAACCTTATAGTTTGCTAAACTAGATCTAAAACATATATATTACTGAATCTATATATAATTAATAAATAAGTCAAAGATAGTATTTTAAATATAATATAAGTATTTTAAATATCATATAATACTATTTAGATTAGTAAATACCATAATAATCTTTTAAATATATATTAATAATACCCTAATAAGCCTCATAAATATTATATATATTATTTACTTAGATAATATTCTAATACTTACTAGAACTAAAAATACTTATATAGAAATAGTAAAGAAGGTACTTAGCTAGTTATTGACTACGGGGCTACATGCTAACCTAGAGAAATACGAGTTTTACATATAAATAATTAAGTTTTTAGGTTTCATTATTTCTTCTATAAATATTACTATAGAAGAAGAGATCTGAGAAATATAGAAAAAAGCTACTACGAGGGGAAGAGAGAAATTATACTAGAGAAGTAAAAGTTAATCTATTAACGAAGAAAGAAGAATAAGATTCTAGGGTAAACTAGTTATCTTAGATAGATATTAATTTTAGATTAATCTACTAATAGTATTCTATAATAAATCCCTAAAAAGCTATTTAGGTATTACTTGGATATTTAAAAGGCTAGGTTAAATATACTAGTAGAAGTTAATAAGGAAAAATATTCAAAAATACATATTATAATATATAATATACTAGTAATTAATACTTTAATACTACCTCCGATATAATAAATTAGTATTTCTACTAATACTTACTAGTTTATAGTAATATATTAGTATAGATTTTATTACTAAATTACCTAAGTTAATTAGACTTCTAGGGAGAAACTATAGTGGTATATTAGTAGTAGTAAACTAGTTCACGAAATACATGCTTTACTTAATAATAAAAAGATCCCTAATAATAAATAAGCTAGCAGCGTTATTAGCAAAAAATATTCTCCTTAAGTATAGAGTTCCTTAGACTATTATATATAATAGAAGTTTAGTATTTATATATAAGTTTTAGGCTTTTTTTACTTATTTACTAGCTATTCAAAAGAAACTAAATATAGTATATTATCCACAAACTAATAGTTAAATAGAATAGTAAAATCAAAATATAGAATACTTCTTGAGAATAATAGTTAACTTTAATAAAGATAATTACGTAAAGTAATTACTTATAACTAAGTTTATTTATAATACTTCAGTCTACAATACTACCAAAGTTATATTAGTAGATACTTTAATAAGTTACTTATTAAAAAAGACTTTATAGTAGTTTTCCTAAAAATATGAAACCTAGAGTAGTTGTTATAGTAGAAGAGAAAGTAAGATGTTTCTAATTATATCAATAACAACTAAAAGCCTTATTAGAAGAAGTGAATAAAAGATATATAAAGCAATATTATAGAAAAGAAAAGCAATTAGACTTTAAGGTTAGTAATTACCTCTTACTATCTATAAAAAGCATTTAGCAAAAACGACTAGCTAAAAGACTATTTAATATACATTAAGGGCTATTTAGGGTAGTATAGGTAATTAATAGGGGTTAAGCATTTAAACTTAATTTAGATAAGAAATATAAGATTTATAATATCTTCTTCTTATTATAATTAGAGAAATATAAAACTAACTTACTAGTACCCTAAATAGTCTCTATTAAAAAAGAGATAGTATTTATAAAGTTAATTATATAGTAGATCATAAAAGACTACAAAGAAACTATTAGTATTTAGTTAAGTAGAAAGGGTATTAAATAGAGGAAAGATTATAAGAACCTTAGTAGAAAGTATTATTAGAATTAAAATTAGAATATAAGAAACCTCTTCTAAGTATTACTAATAAATCATAAAGGGAATAATAAATATAAATTATTAGTAATAAAACTAGGAAGTTTATATTAACCTAAAAGCTAAACGAGAAGCATAGTAAAATAATAGTAACTTATCCCTAAAAAGAGAAAAATATATAAAGTATTAGGGTAAAAAAAGAAAAACTAGAAAAGTGTTAGACTACTAGTTATCATAATTATCGCTATTATCACTTTTATTATTACCTTTATTATTATTATTAGCTTTCTTATTAGCCTTAAGGGTTAAGGAATATGAATCAAAAATATTAGTATATTATAGAAATATCATTAATAAGAAAGGACTACAAGAGAAATACTAGAAAAGTGAACAAATACTTATAACGCAGGAATAAATTAATAATTATTATAGAGAAATACCTATATAAATAATAGTCTAGTTTAAATAATATAAGTTTATACTTTCTATACTTATTAGAAAGTGATAGTAGCTTTTAAAACTTACTTTAAAAACTAGTTATACTGTAAAATAGTAGTAGCTATAGCTTTAATAGCTATAAATTAGTACTTACAAGCTATATACTTAACCTCTTTATCTTTAGTTTCATACTTAGTATTAGATTTATTAATGTGAGAAACCTTAGTTTAGAAAGCTTTCCTAACTATAATCTAAAATTTCCTAAAATCCTCTTATATTAGTAATTGATAGGGGAGTACTAGGAAATAAAAGTAGTAAATTTACCTTATAGTTACGAATAGTAGTAATAGGGTTAGACTTAACTAAAAGCTCGTCGAGAAAAATAAAGAATAAAGGTTATAAAGATAATAGTATAAATAACCTAGGAAAATATTAGAAAATACTTTATAGCTATAGAAGTAACTTATAAGAAAGAGAGTGAAAGTATACTTGAATATACTCTGTATTATATGTGATAGTATAGTAAAATTACTTATTACTAATATCTAAAATAGTTAATAGAAATAAGCAAAAAGTAATAGTAGAAAATACTAGTAATCTTATTATAAGTAGGGAATAGTAAAGTAACGCCTAAAGGTTTCTAAGTTATTATGGAGTAGAAGTAGTAATAGTAAGGAATAAAATATATAAAGCTATTATTATGATTATTATTATTCACCTATATATAAGCGGCATATAATATTCTAGTAGCTCCCTTCTTCGTAGTAATAGCTTCTTTTCTAGTAATAATAAGAGTGGGGGGATATAATAGGGGAGTAAGGGTAGGGGGAATAGGGGTAATAAAAGTAGTAAAAATACATATTATATTATTATTATTGTTATTTTTAATAACTTAGAAATGGAATTATTAATAAAAGAGAAACTAAAGTTAGTTTATAAATAAGATTAAAAATTTAAATAATAGAAAAAGCTTTCCCTTAGTTAAAAATAATTAAAAGCTTTTTTAGAATAGAAAATAGTAAGATTAATTATAAGAATATAGTTAAAAGTCTCGACTAGGAAAAGTTCAGATATATAAGTAAAGTCTATATTATTATAAAGACTATTTCTTAAAAAATCTAAGTTATAATCCTTCTATTAAAAACCTTTCTAGTATTTAGCTAGCTAATTACTAGGTATATTATATAGTTTATTTATTATATTTTTATAATTATCCTCTTTTCTAAGAGTTTTAATCCTTTAAATTATAGCTATATACTCTTAATATCCCTCGTAAAACCTATACTATATTACTAACTATTCCTTATATATAATCTATAATTATACACTCATAATACCTCCTATAAAACCTATATTATATTACTAATTATTTATTATATATAATATTTCCTTTAATACTAGTAATTACTTTACTATAATACTATTATCTATTTTACTAATTCTTTATAGTCTAAATAACAAAACTTATTTTTACTAATAATATTACTAGGTTCCTATCTACTCGTTCTATTATTTATAAATATATTTATTATTATCCTAGTAATACGTTAATACTTTTGATTTTGTAGTATTTATTCGTTATGAATAGGTTTTCGAAATCTACTATAGTCCCCCATAAAGTTTTATTATATATTTAGTAAGTATTACTTATTCTCTTCTATATATATTTTGTTATTTTCTTATTTTTGCTCTTATAGTATTTTATCTCTAGATGTTTCTTTATCTTTACTATTCAGCTTACTATTATTTCTCTTCTTTATATACTTGTTTTCTTTTTTGTCTTTTTTCTTCTTTATTATGTTTATGTTATATGTTTTGCGATAATATTAGATATTACTTCTATTACTACTATACTTTATTTATTCATTTATAATAGTAATAATATTACTCATAAAAGCTTTTTTTAGTTTTAGCTTAGTAATTATATATATTATTCTAGTTATCCTTTTTTCGTTTCATTTTGATACTAAGAAGCTATTTTATATTATTACTAATTATATAATAAAATGTATTTTCTATGAGAAGAATAAGTAGAAGTATTATAGTATAAATTATCCTTTTACTGTTCTTTTACTATTCATTAATATTAATATTAATACTTGAGGTTCTGTTTGAATTATATAGTACTACTTAGGTAACCTAGAACTAAACTATTATCTATTACTAGATATTTAAATAAAAGAAGATAACTTCTCAATAGAAAAGTAAACCTCTCTATATATTTACTAAACTGTTAGTAAAATAGTAGAAAATAGGTAAAACGTTTTATAACCCCCTTAAAGGAATATCAAAAAAGCTAGTTATAGACTATTTTCTCCTCTAAGATAAATCCTTTATTTATAAATACCTATATCTTATATATTTAATTACTATAAGTTACTGAAAATCTATTACATTATTATTACTAATTAATGAAATAGATTAATAATTTAGAAAGTAAATCTAAGGTATTTTACTATTTATTTATTATATAGTTTATTTATTTCTAGAATAATAGTCCCACTATTACTTTAGAGGAAGTATTAGTTATTATTATATTTTAGTACTAAAAAGTATTAAGGCTTTTCTTATCGTGAGACTTCTTTGATTTAATAATAATTTTTATTACTATATTACTTAGTATTTAGAGTATAATATACCTTTATACTTTATTACTATTACTACTAGCTATTTTATTCTTTATAGTTCTAAAATTACTATATTTTATTAAATATATATCTTAAGTTTACTATACTTTTTTAAAGATAGTAGTAAAAGTAATAATAATAATAATAAGAGTAAAAAGTTTGAAGTTATAGAGACTTTTTTATAGGCTCCCCGCCCTACTACTAGTAATACTAACCTATTTATATTTATTACTTATATTCTATCTTCTAAAATCTACTTAATAAGTCTCTAGTATTATTGCTTTCCTAATAATATCGAGGAGGAAAAGGTAGAGGAAGATAATAAAGAGAAGGATAATAAACAGGAAGAAAATGAAAAGCTTCCTACTAAAAAGTATAAAACCTATAGTAATTTTATATATATTCCTATTATTTCTATATCTAGTAACTACTAGCCTATTACTTAAAAGTCTACTATTCCCTAAAAGGTTATATTAACTAAAAAACTACTATTATGAAGAAAGCTTCTATTACTAAGAGAACTACTATACTTATAGTACTTATTATGATTCTAATATTTGCTTTTGTTATATTTATAGTACTTATTATACTTATAATACCTATTACTTTTACTATCCCTATAAAGAGAAGTCTAGGATATTTTTATAAGAATATGTCTAAGTTTTATATATAATAATTATTTTGTTTTACATATAATAATTATTTTATTTTATATATATTTATTAAATTAATATTACAATATGTTAGCTTTTCTGATTTAGGGATATACTCTTTAGAGTAATATTTAAGTTATTTGTATATTTATTAGAATGGTTTTTTTTTCTAGGATATAGTTACTAAGTTATTAGTATTAATATTAGGTTAATCATCCTATTTCTTATAATACTAGATTATCTGTTTTTTAAATTTCTAAATAGTTTCCTATATATTGTTTAGGTTATTTATAATCTCCTATATATCATACTCTATAGGCTACCTAGTCTATTTTATAAAGAAGTATCTATTATCCCTTTTTTTCTATTTTATTATAATATCCTCTATTTCTTATTCTATAGTATTATATTCTATTTAGGAAGGATAGTTTAGTTATTAGTATCGTTTTACTATTCTATTTATAGTTTAAGTAAAAAGACGGGGAATATATTTTATATCTAGTAGTACTATTTTACTAGATATACTTTATATACTTATTTCTTTCTTCTTTTAGTAATTAAGATCTTAATATATCTTAGTATTAATTCCTTATACTTAAACCTAAAGGTTTTCATTAAAAGCCTAATAACTACTTTTCGTTTATATATTTCTAATTAATATCTCGAGTTATATATTTTTACCTGATTTCTAACTACTATTAACTAATATTCTACTATCTAGTATTATATCTAGCTAATATAAATAACTTATTCTATAAGATTTTATATTATTAAGTTTTTCTTAGTTATAAATTCAACTATTCTCAGTAAAACTTATATAGTTCTTTTATTAATAAGTATTCAATAGTATTATATTTATTATTACTATAGGAGGGGCTAATAGCTCGCTCTCTACTACGACTATTAGTAGATATATTACCCCCTGAATCACGACTTCAGCCTTCCTACCCCCCCCCCCTACTAACTACTATAGCTAGCCCCTAGTTAATATAAAGCTAAACCCCTTACAGCTATAACAGCTAGCATACCTGCCCCGCGTTAACCTTTTCGATAACAAATAACTAATAACTCCTTCTATAACAACCTTATACCCTTATACCCTCATACCCTCACACCCTTATAACCACACATAATTCAAATATCTCAAGACATTTAATTACTACTAACTATAAGTACTCTATTTAAATTATAACCTTAATATTTATAACTTTAATATCCCCTAAACTAAACCTTACTTATCCCTAAGATAAGACTTTATACTATTAATATAAAAATTCTCTACTACTAATATAAGCTAACTTATAATCTCTATATAAATATAATAGGACTTAGCCTACTCTTATTAATAAATGATTTTAATATATTAAATATAGCTAACTTATAAATAATACTTATATAAATATAGATATTTCTAGTATAGTTAGATAGCTTTTAAAACCTTTATAATTATAGTATTATAATACTCTAAAGTATCTAGTAACTAGTATTATAATAAAGTATTAATATTAAAGTATTATCTAATTAATACCTAGTTTCCGATATTATTAGCTTAGTATAGTAACTTATAAGATAACTAGATAATTTTCTTTTAAATATCTATAGACTATTTATTAATTATAGTATTCGGAATAATTTTATTAAAACCTAGTCTAATATACTAATAGCTTTAGGTAAAATAGTTATAGCTAGATATCTCTATATTTATTTTATAGGTTTGTTTTATAAGTAATTATATAGATTTTAAGGAAGTTTTGGTATTATTATAAAAGTATAGTTATAGAAGAATAATAGATTATAGAATACCTAGCTTTTATATCTTAAAATAAGTATTCTATATTATTCTATTTTTAAGAGGTTTAAAAAAGTTCTTAACCCTATAACCTTAGTAGTTATTTTTAGCTTTATATATTAAGCTTTAGTTTTAATAAAGCTTTTTTTATATAGACCATTACTATAAAGTCTTCTACTACTATAGGGTTAAATATCGGAACTAGGGATATAATTATCTATAATAATAGGTAATTTCATTACTATTTTAACTAGTTATAAGCTAGTATTAGCATGAATACTATTACTAGGTAAAATTTATAGATAAATCTATATATAGGGTGAAGAGCTTAGATACTATTCTAAGTACAAAGCAAAAGTAACTAAATTTATTATTACTATATATAAATATAGCTTTTCTAAGTTATATTATTTAGATAGTAGGTAAATTACTAATAAATATTCTGAGGTAATATGTTAATATCTAATATATTTATTCTATTTAACTATCTATTTATAACTAGTATATTATTGATAAGTATTATTTAATTAGTTATTTTACTATAAAGTCTTCCTAAGATTAACTAGTAAATAATTTATCCTTATCACTAATAATATTTTCTAGAGTACTAAACTAGTATTATATTATTTTGTAGAATATCACTACTAAGTCTACAGCTATTATTTACTTTATTATTAGAATAAATATTACGAACTTCGTAAACCTATCTATAATTACTAGGATAGTATTATATATCTTATTATCTTTATATATATTCTCTAGTATTCCTATAATAAAGTTTATACTAATTTCTTAAGATAGGTTTACTAGGATAAATAGATATTATAACTAGCTATATAACTTATATTTTAACCTTCTAATCTTTTAGTAGATTTAATATAATATTATATACTCTTATATATTTATAGCTATATTATTTTAATAGAAATTATCTTTTAGAAAATTATAAGTTTTATTAGTATTATATATTTATTTTACTTTTACTATAATATAAATAAATAATCTTATATTTTAAAGGTTCTATATTAAATATAATTAGTTTTTCTTAGAAAAAAGTATTTTCTCTATATTTACTACATATCTTTTCTATCTACTAGCTATTCTCTAGGCTTTTTCTATATATACCTAGTAATCTTTATTATAAATTTATAACCTTTTAATAACTTATTTAATATTTCTAAATCTTTCTATAAAATATATTATTTCAGGTTCTATAAGACTTTTTATTACTAAATATAAAATATATTATACTAGAATAATAACTTTAACCTTTTATAAGTTCTTTTTACTTACCAGTATTTACTAAGTATTTTCTATTTTCCTATATATATTTTTACTATAAATAACTATAGTTATAATTATTACTATCCTTCTAGTATTCCTAGTAAAGTAACATTTTAGAAAAATTAAATAGTTTCTATTTCTAAATCTTATTTCTACATTAAGATATCTTTCTTATACTTATATTATTGAAATAAAGGTTTTTACTAATTCTAAGCTTTTTTTAACTTTAGTAACTTTTTAGTAAGTATCTATTAATAATAGCTTTATAAGCTATAATCTATTTATAAAAATTATTGGTATATTATAGTATTCTAGTTCTTTTTTCATATAGTCTAGCTATCTAGATAATTTATCTACTAGATTAATTACCCTAAACTAGTACTTTAGATTAAAATTAAATATTAAAAGCTTATAGATCTAGTAGGTAGATTTTCCTTAAAAGTCCTATATTAGTCTTATTATAATACTTATTAAAACTTAATAGTCTATTAAAACTATAAAATCCTTCAACAATCTTATTAAATAGTATTTCTAATAATTAAGATTCTTAATAATAATTAATAATTCTTATTAATTTAATTCCTATCTTTATTTTATTTTACTAAATTTCTTCACGTAATAAATAACTAGTTATTACTAGTTTTCTAGTTTTTATGATAAGATACCTAAAATTACTTACTATAATATATTTATCTCTACTTTAGTTTTTCTAATATAATCTTAATATTTTAAAATAATTACTGAGTAAAAGAATTTTTTATAATACTAAGAATATATAGATTCCAGATTTTCTAGCTATAAAAAACTTTCTTCTCTATCTTTTCTTTAAAGAATATTATAAGCAATATAATTACTCCTAAGTAATTAGTAATAAATTTAAAACAGAAATTATAGAAACTTGAGAATATTTAAAGTTCTTTTAATATTTCTAATAACTTCTATTTAGTAATAACCTAGACTTTTACTAGGTCTATTTTAATACTTTCCTAAGTAATTATATATCCCAAGAAACTTATCTTTTCTATATAAAATTCGTATTTAGAGAATTTAGCGGAAAAATCTATTTTATATAGCCTAGTAAATACTTATAATAGTATTTTAGTATAGTCTTCTCTAGTATTTTTTATATATACTAGAATATTATTTATATATACTATATAGTATATATTAATTAAACTGGTAAGTATATAGTTAATATATATTTAAAAGACTACTAGTATATTAGTAAGACTTAATAATATTATTATATATTTATAGTAATTATATTATATCTTAAACACTTTTTTCTAGTAATTTTCTAGCTTAATCCTAATATAGTAGTAAAGATCTTTAAAGTTAATCTTCGAAATCTATATTACTCCCCGAAATCTATCTAAAAACTTATTAATGAATAATAGTAAGTAATAATTCCTAATTATAATTTATTAAAGCTTCTATAATTAATATATAAATATAAAGAGCTATCTTTCTTTTGGAATAAAAAAGGTTAGTATACTGATTTTACTTATCAATAGTTATATATATCTATTTACTAAGTTTTCTGTTATATATACTTTTAACTCTTCTAATTATTACTTATTTAATAAATATATAAATTTATAAAGTAGTTTTTTACTTAGTTCTAGGTTAATAGTATATTTAGTATTTTTAAGAACTAGGACTAACTTCGCTATAACTTTATTAATTACCCTTTATTTACTTATCATATCCTTAGGTATATTTATAACTATAATAACTTTATCTATTTCCCTAAAAACCTCTATATAAACCCTCAAGTTATTACTTATTTTATTAATATATACTATATAAATAGTTCTATTATTCTGAATAATCTCTTAAATAAATACTTCTAGTTTAGTAATAGATATCTACTTATAATACTAAGTATTTATCTAAGTATTTATTATTATACTTTCTTAGCTTATAGAATACTATTTCAATAAGAAGTTTATATATTTTTCTAACTAATAAGTACTAGTAGATAATTAGTATAATTTCCGCGGATAACTATTTGAATTTATAAAAAAAATATTAACTAGTAAGATTTCCGTAGTTTTAATATTAAATTATCAAATCTCTCTAAAATAAATATAGTTATTTTAGCTAGGGCTAATCTTGATAATATTACAAGTTATTAATTAATAAAGTTTATTTATAAGTATAAATCTATATTTATTATTATCTTTTTCTCTTTTATACCCTAGAGAATAATTATTAAACTTTTAACTATTCTTTTTATAAAACCTAGCTTTTTAGCTAATATAAAAACTATTAGTTCTATTTCTATACATATTCGTTTCCCTAGATTTCTTTAATATAAAAGCTAGTAGTAATAGTTTAGACTAAAGTATAAAAGTTTATAGTATTTTACTTTCAGTTAGCTATTAGTATTAAGTTTATATTTATTTTAGACTTATAATTTATAGTCCTATATTTTATCTTATTATATAAGAAATATACCCCTATAATCTATAATATAGCTAATATATACGTATTCTTCTAACCTAGGGTAAGTATAGTATTACTTAACCTATTAGTATTCTATTATTATCTACTCAATATTAATAGAATTAATAGACCTATTTAACCTACCCCCCTTAAAAGTAATAGTAGCTAGAATAGCTATAAGCTTATATAAGTTCGCTTATACCCCCTATCTTATATTAATTTACTAGTATAATACTATTAGAATTCCTATAGTTTTTTAGTTTTTACTATAATATTTCTAGTTTCAAGATACGGATATTAAATTCTTTTATATCCTTTTTTAAGTTAGAGTATAAGTAGTAGACATAGATAAAAACTTTTTCTTTATTTTAATTAAATCTAAATATACTTAAATTCCAGTATAGTACTGACTACTTAGTATAATATTATAAAAGTAACTAGTAATCTCTCTATTATACTTTTTTAAGCTTCTATTTATAAAATTTCTCTTATATTTCTAGGTTAATATACTATTAGCGAATAAATATAATAAAATCAATTTCAGTAGGTTTATCTTCTAAACTAGCCCTACAGTTTTTCTATTCTATTTAGAACTAAAATACTAACTTTGTAAAAATTTACTAGATTTATTAGTTAACTAAACTACCTAGTTAGATCTAGTAGTTATTTTTAATAGTAGTAATCTAATTATTAATTCATTTAATTATAAGTCTTTCTCCTATTATCGTATAATTATATAAAAATAGTTTCTCCTAACGTTTAGGTAACTTAGTTATTACTTATTATTTAATTAGTTATTAGATAAAAACTATATTTTACTCTTTATAAATTTCCTGTTATCTTCATATCTACTTTAGATATATTATTATCTAAGACTATATAATTTTAAGTATTTTACTTATAATGCCTATTAGGTCTAGCTTAGGTAGAAATAGTAATTATAATAGTTTTTAGGATTATTTATTAAATCTAGGTATTAGTTACTTAAAACCTAGTAATTATTTAGTTCTTAGGCATATAGTAGAAGTTACTTTATTTTTTCTTCTTATGTTAAGAAGTAGGTATTCCTTTTCTTAGGATATATTTTATATAATATTTTCTAAGAAGTACTTTTCCTCGATTTCTTTGATATATTATTCATAAAGGTTTATACTAATATTCTAAAATCTAAATTATCTTAAGTAGTATAAAGAAGGTATTTCTCTTTAGGGTTATTCTTTCATAGAATAATTATCTTATTATTATTATTACTTTATTTACTTAATCCCTAGTAATAATATAATATAAAAGTAGTGGTCTTGCTATATACTTCTACTAAATTAAATACTAATTATTAAAGTTTATTGAGGCTTATATTAGGTTTATACCTATAGGGTAGCTATTCTCTATAATATTAGTTACTATTTAATATTTTTATTCATACTAATTGTATGAAAATTCAGTAGAAGTAATAGAATTATAAGAATATAGCTAAAAGCTTTAATTAGGAAAGGGTTAGATATATAAGTAAAGTTTATATTACTATATAGACTATTACTTAAAAGATCTAAATTATAATTTTTCTACTAAAAACTCTTCTAATACTTAGCTAGCTAGTTACTAGGTATACTGCGTGGTCTATATATTATATCTTAATATTAATAACTAAAGGGTTACTTCTAAATTATTAATAAAAATAGTAAAACTAATAAAAAGAATAATATAGTCTTTAAAGCTAAAGGAATTATAGAATATATATAGCCTAAACTTAATTAGCAAAAATAGTATTCTATACAATAAATAGAAATAAGAAACTTATAAACTACTACTAGAAGAAACCTAGTATAGTTTCTATGAGAGAAAGGAAAATATAATTATAGTAGATATACAAATCCCTATAACTAAAAACGAAAAAGAAACTTTTCTAGTATTTCTAAAACTAAAGAAAACTAGTTATTTTAGTAGGGGTCCTAGGTTAACTAGAATATAGTTATAGTTAGAATATATTTTAAGAAGTTAATATTAATTAGAATTCAATATTAAGAAGCTAAGATATAGAATTTAAAATAGATATTTAAGTCTTAACAAAAAAGGGATACTAGGGGCGTAATAGAATGTTACTAATTTATACTAGTATTTTAATCATTAAGTCTTGAAAATAGGATTTCCTAGAAGGAGGATTATGTTAGGTTACTATAGAGAAAGGGAGTATTAGGGGAGTATTAAAGCCCCTATATATAAACCTTAATTACTAGAATAATAGATATTTTTATAATACGAAGTTTAAATATAAGTATAGAGCTATAATTTAAGAGAAAGGTAAGTTTAAATAGTCATATAGTATAGTATACGCCTATTAAGATATCTTATTACTAAGTATAAACCTAGCTTAATAACTACTTAAAATTCTAATAGAAAAAGAACTTTAAAAAATTAGGGGTACTAGAAGTATAGAGATATTAAAAATACTTCCTAGTAAATAAAGAATATTTAAATAACCTAAAAGTAATATTACTTTTCTTATTATAAGAATGGAAGTTTAATAGAAATCATAGGATTATAAAAGAAGTTTTTATAAAATATAAATGAAAGATTTAATTAGTATTATTCTAAAAGGCTAGTTCATAAATAAAGCCCTTAAAACTAGAGAAGTATATTAGGAATACAATACTTGAAAAATAGAGTTTTTATACTAGGTAAACCTTGGATACGAGTATTATCTCTATAAGCTTTACTTTATTTAAACTCCTCGAAATAGAGTTTTACGTAATATATATATCTATATTTAGTTATATATAATATATACTAGATTTTACCTCCTAATTATATATAATCTAACGCGCTAGAGAGGTAGAATTTAAACTAGTTAAACCTTAAGTATTAATACTATCTCTATAGATTTCGCTTTACTTAAATTACTTAAAATGAAGTTTTACGTAACATATATAGCTATATTTAGTTATATAGAATATATACTAGATTTCATTTCTTATCTATATATAATAACTAAGAGTTTGATTATACTAAGAAAATACTAGGCTAAAATATATATTATAGTGTTTTAATATATTTTCAATACTAGAATATATACTAAAAATACTTCTCCTTTAATGTTTAAGAAAGCTAGTTGAAAACTTACCTAATATAATACTTAGAAAATAGAAGTTTAAACCTATAAGTTGTTAGATTACTTTAACTTTAGAGTAATTATTTACTAAAGCTTTCTTTTAGAATTTCTATAACAGCTATTTTCAAGTAATCCTCTAAAACCTAAGTAGTACTAATAAACTTTTAAAATACTTAAATTAGGTATTCTTAAAAACTCTATTCTTATGGAAGTAGATTATAAAGAAAATTGATAATCTATACTGAATATTACTAAGAAGGTTTATATAAAGAATATTATAAATTCTATATAAAACAAAACTAAAGATTTATATTACGTTTTAAAGCTTCTATATATTTAAGACCTTAGAGTACTAATATGAATAGTAAAGATAAAGTTATATAATAACTTAGATTTTTAAATATATTAATATAATATTCTAGTACCAGTATTACTATATGGAAAAGAACATAATAGTAAAATCTACTAATTCCTTTAACTAATTTAGTATTATAGATAATTTATGCTTCTAGAAGACTATTTTAATATATCATAAAATACTTCAGTCCCCTAGATTTGAGTATTTTACTATAGAAATAGTAGTTACAATATAGTTTTAGAAACAATAATATATTATATATAAACTTGAAATAAGTACTTTTACTTTTTCGATTACGAGAATATTTCAAATCTATAATCTTATACTTTTATTAGTTTACTTACTAATGAAGTCTTATATAAAAAGTGATATATTTATAATTTACAGTTCTTTAGACGTTTTACTTCCAGATAAAATAATTTTAACTGTTATACAAATTATGTAACATTTCCCTAAAACTTTCCAGTATAATAAAATTAGCTATAATACTTTTAATACTTTTATAAACTCTCTAACTACTATCTTAAATATTTCAAATAATAAGAGATACTTCTTAAAGCTTAGATGAGTTTCTATACTCTTGAAAATATAAGCTAAGTTATATTTTATTACATTACTACTATATATATTTTTACTTAACTCATAAAAACTAAATATTAAATATTTTAACTAAAGAGAGAATTTTACAGTTATTTACTTTAAATTTAGATTTCTTAAAAAGAATTTATAGCTTTAGACAATAGTAGTTATACAACTAGTGTTCTAGCTAGAGTAACTATAATAGTATATAGTTAATATATATAAAGAAGGACTTTAGTAGTATTTTCTCTGAGATTCTTTTATTTTTAATTTAGGTATTTTAGTTTATATCTTATAAGTTATGGAATACCTTAAACCTTCTTATAGAACTTTTGCAAGAAACTATATTTAGTATAACCTAAAGTTTCTTACAATGAAAAGCTATAGAGATAGTAAGATTCTTAGTATAATTATAAAAGATAAGAAAGTAAAGTTATATTTCCAAAATACTGCCTTCTATATTATTTAAGCTATAAATTGCATTCCTTTTAGTAATTGTAAAAACAAAGCTATTAATAAAGGATTAAGCTAAACTATTAATTTAAATTATAGAAGAATAATTACTCTAAAATCATAGCGATTAATATCTAATATAACTAGTAAATCTTCGAATACTATATATCTTATAAGAGACTAACTATTTTAATAGTATAGTTAATATAGTATAAGCCTTTTCCTAGATATTGCTATTACTAGTAATATACGAAATTACTATTTAAAGGCTTTTGAAAAGTAATAAATAATTCTAATACTAGTAGTTAAGCTATTTTAGCAAAGAGCTTTGTAACTACTTCATTTCAGCTATGCAAAGTATTTATCTTACTAATACTTATTTGAAGTATAAAAGATATCAGTTTATTTAAGAAGAAGATAAAATTTATAGTATTAGTAAGGTAATGTATAAGATCTACCATATAAAGTATAAGAGTATTTTATATATTACCCCTAGAAAACATAGTATTTTTAACTTCTACTTTTATTACCAGAACTATAGTAGTTATACTTTAACTCTAATACTCATAAATAAAACCAGTAATTACTCTTAAGATTTCTATTTTATTAATTATATTAGAGCTATTATAATAAAAGTATTTAAGAGCTTTATTATACTTTATAAATTCTATTATAGTATTAATATTAAAGTTTTTAAGTATAATATTGTGGCTTTTAAATATAAGAGTTTAAAATATAATCTTATATCTTAAAATATATATTTTAAACTATTTACTTTATATACCTTAAGTTAAGATAGAAGTATTAAGTATATTAGAATAATTATTCAAGTATATATTATAGCTCTAAAGTATAGGAATAAACTACTTTATAAACTTTAACTTAAAGGTATTAGGAATAATATACTCGAGTAGTAGAGTTTTCACTAGAAGAAACCTTAGCTATAGTACTATCTCTACTAAGCCTCGCTTTACTTAAACTACTTAAAATAAAGCTTCGCCAAATATATTTAGCTATATTTAGTTATATATAATATACACTTAAATTTACCCCCTAATTATATATAATAACTAAGAGTCTTATAATACTAAAGAGCTACTAAGCTAAGAATACATATTATACTAAATCTATATATTTTAAATATTAAAATATCTACTAAAAATACCTTTTTTTAGTTTTTAAAAAAGCTAATTAGTAATTTACCTAGTATAATACCTTTTAAGTAGAAACCAAAACCTATAATTTATAAAGATACTTCAATTTTAAAATAATAACTTACTAAAACCTCTATTTAAAACTTCTTTAAAAACTACTCTTAAGTAATTTTCTAAAACCTAAATAGTACTAATAAGCTTATTAGATACCTAAATTAGCTACTCTTAAACCTCTTACTCCTAAAAAGATTAATTATAAAGAAAATTAATAACTCTTAATTAATACTACTAAAGAAGTTTAAGTAGAGAATATTATAAATTTTATAGAGAAAAGTTTAAAGGTTTATATAGTTCTTTATAATTCCTATACTTTAAAAACTTAAAGCTACTAATATAAATATTTAAACTAAACTTATTTAATAAGTTAAATTTTTAAATATATAAATAAAGTATTATAATACTAGTATTACTATATAGAAGGAGATATAGTTACTTAAGTTATAAACCTTAATAACTACTTTAGTATTATAAATAATCTATACTTCTAAAATACTATTATAGTATACTATAAGATATTCTAATCCTTAAGATTTAAGTATTTTACTATAAAAGTAATAATTAAAGTATAGTTTTAGAAATAATAAGATATTATATATAAGGTTTAAATAGTTAATTATACTCTATCTATTACTAGAATACTATAGGTTTATAATTTTATAATTTTACTAGTTTACTCGCCTATTAAAGTTTATATATAGAATTATATATTTATAATTTATAGTTATTTAGACTTAATCTTTTTATATAAAGTTATCTTAATTATTATAGAACCTATTTAGTATTTTTCTAAATTTCTCTAGTATAGTAAAATAAGTTATAGTATTTTTAATATTTTAATAAAAGTCTTTATAATTATTTTAAATATTTAAAGTAATAAGAAATATTTCTAAAGTTCTAATAAACCTCTATATTTTCTAAAGTATAGCCTAAGCTACTTTTTAGTATATTATTACTATATATACGTTTAATTAGTTTATAAAAGCTAGGTATTAAATATTTTAACTAAAAAGAAAATTAAATAGTTATTTACCTTAGATTTAGATTTTTTAAGAAAGGTTTAGAGCTTTGAATAATAATAACTATA
>RYZW01000335.1:1003-43020 GCA_004367215.1 Colletotrichum trifolii
TACCTATAATTAGTAATAATTAAATATCTCAAGATATTCAAATCATATATTAATAGCTATAAAAGCGTAAAGGTATAAAGGTATAAAAGTATAAGGTTGTCGCGGAAGGAGTTATTAGTTATTTGTTATCTACGAAAAAGTTAACATAGGGTAAATATACTAGCTATAGCCGCGAAAAGTTCAACCCCAGATTAACTAGGAACTAGCTACAATAGTTAGCGGGGGGCGTAAGAAAGCTAAAATCGTACTTCAGGGGATAACATATCTACTAATAATCACAGTAGAGAACAAGCTATCAGCCCCTCCTATAAATATTTTAATATAAATATATTTATTTTATTTATTAAACTATTAGAATATTTCTAATTACTATTATAGTTATACTTACTAGTAAAACAATTTAAGTTTTTTAATTAAAACTAGATTATAGTTATTCCTAGTTTAAAAGTATTTATATTATAGCTATAGATTATCTCTATATTTAAATGATTTCTATTTTTCTTAAATATTTATTTAGCTTAGTATATAATATTTACTACTATTCCTAATTTAACTTCTTAGTTAAGATAATTTTTAAACTCCTTATTATTAAGGTTAAGTAGTAAAAAAAAACCTAGTTATCTTATTTTTAATTGGAAGAAATACCTAATAAAGAGGATAAAACTATTAAAGTAACTAAAGAATACTAATATACTATCTATACTACTTTTAATTATAGTTCTCTTTTGAATAAAGTAAAAGTAAAAGATTACTTTTATACTTATTAGTTATTTATTAACTCCTTAATTAAAGTTCTCTTTAAAAAGAATATTTATAAAGATAGAGTTAGTATTATTTTTAATAGAAATATAATTAAAAATAATAACTTTAATAATAATAATAAGTTTAGTTAATTTAATATTTAAGTTTCTAAGAAGAACTTTACTCCTCTTCTAAACCTCTCCTTTTTATTAAATTTTAGAAATATTTTATTAAGAAATAATTCTATTAAGTTTTCTTCTAAAATATTTTATTATAGTAATAATAAGAGTTTTCAAAGTTAAATAAGATTAGGGAAAAGAATGAGAACTATAACTTTAAAAATAGCTAGCTGGTAGTTTTTATAGTAATTATTTATATCTATTTCTATTTAGATTATAGTAAATACTACTATCCTAGTTATTATTTTACTTCTTATTCTAAGATAATTTATTCTTTTTATTTTTTAAAAGTATTTCTATAAATAATACTAAGTAACCTAGTATTACTTAATCTATAAAATAGGTAGTTATAGGTAACTTATTATTATTTATAAGTAGTATTACTTTTTTACTTATACTTATATCTTATTTATAAACCTAATAGATACCTACTACTACCTATAAGCTCTAAGAAGTATTACCTAGCTAGGTACTTATAGGTAATTTCTAAGCCTACTCAAAGCTTCCGGGATACTTCGCGGACACAGGCTGCAGAAACCCCCAAGATCCGGCTTACGCCGGCTTTCAATATGCTCGCAAGTGGAATGGAGACCTGTGGTCCTACTACGATGCGCATCATGCCGAGCAAGACGACTTCAATATCATACAGAGGGCCATTGCTTCTCAACATCCAGCATGGGCGGAAGTTTTCCCGATCGACACAATCATTGACTCGAACTCCAAGAAGCCCCTGCTAGTAGATGTCGGAGGTGGCATTGGGCACGATGTTATGTGTTTCTATAAGGCTTATCCCGAGACGGCATCGCGACTTTACGTCGAGGACCTAGAGCCGGTGATCGAGAAGGCGGAAGTACCAAGCGGTGTACATAAAGTTCCTTACAACTTCTTCACCCCTCAGTCGATCAAAGGTTAGTTCCAGTAGACCATGGAAGTCGGGATGAAAGCCGATACTAAACCTGTATTTGACAGGGGCTCGCGTGTACTTCATGCACTCCATCATTCATGACTGGCCAGATGAGCCGGCCCGAAGGACCTTGGAAATACAGAGAGAGGCGATGACACCCGGCTACAGCAGACTGCTTCTACACGAGCACATCGCAGCCGATGGGCTCCCGACACCTGAAGGAGCAGCACTATGGTTCTCACGGTAGCAAGGTGGTCCTGGGCGATTCGAAGCCAAGGGCTGGATTGTTGATGGTAGCACACCTCGATAACCTTCGTGTTCACGAAGCCAGGTAACTCGGTGGTTTGCCATATGTTCAGCTGCTGACGTATCTGGGTGAAGATAGGCAGCTCCTGAGGCTCGGCTTGGAGAGTGGCATGTTGTCGACGATTCCTGGGTGGAGTGGATGGAGGCGTGATTGAGGAGTCTCCTTGCGGGGGCAGACTTTTTCCCTCGATGACAGACACGATTTCGATAATCTTCTCAGAAGGACTCACATCTGGGTCCTGGAAATTGAGATGGTGACCCTCGTCGCGCATTTCCGCAGCAAAGGTCTCGTTGGCACCCCTGACCAGTCCCCGGACACGAAGATCTTCGTCCGAGAGATAACCAGGACATTTGAGCGATTGGACAGCCATGCTGTGATATCGCTCAACGACCTCTCTGAGATACTGTTGGCGCTGGTTGTGTTCCGGTCTGTCATCGCCCAAAGCCTTTCGATCCGTTTCGGCTATTTCAAGAAGGCCCGAGACACGCTCTTGGATAGTTGGGAAGCGGGAGCGAATGCGGGCACATAGCAGGTTCCCGAGAAAGTTTCGCAGGCTTTTGGTGCTTCTTCTATCGCTTCGAATCTTGGTCCAGGGCGCTTGGTCGAACAGCTTGCGCTCAGCCTCGTCGAGGTCGAAATCGGCCCCATCTGTATCTATACGGTTGCGAACGACAAACCAGTCATCTCGCATCGTTTTGGACCGCATGGTGCTGTTACCGCTTGCAATGCTGATGACCTGGGTTGAGGTTTGTGTTAGTGATTGTCGATACGAAACTTGGGAATACTGCTCACCTCACTAGGATCGGTCAATCGGTCGCATTTGGTAAAGACTCCCAATGACTTGAAAGTCCTCAACACCAAGCCGACTGCAGTTGTACTCATACTTCTTGTAGCCACTGTCGGGCGGGTAGTTAAAGCTGTCTTTCACTTCGGGGTCGGAGATGGTGATTCTAACCGCGTTGTTTGAACCGTGAGCCGTCCTCCGAGAAACAATGCGTGTTGCGAACCGGGTGCAACAACCGGAGCCGACCGGGAACGGAATGTCGGTCAGGCTTTGGAGAAGCGAAGACTTGCCAGTAGACTGACCTCCTACGATGACAAGCTAGGTATGAAATGTCAGAATGATCATGACCACGGTACATGACGTGATAGAAATCGTACCTGAGGTATGTCTAGCTTCTCGCTAACGCCACATGACTGAAGCTAATCGATTGCGTTGAACAGAATCCTGCTGCTCTCGCTGTCAAACGGGTTCTCCGCGATGTCCCGACTATGGGGAGGGAACTGGGGAGACCGAGTCTCGGGGGCCAGGCCTGGCGACGAAGCGCCAGAGGCTGACGAATCGACCTGCGACTCGTTGTCGGACCAGGCCTCGTTCTCAGAGGCTCCGGATTCTTCGTCTGAGGACCTCTTGTGCGGCATCCTGAAGGTGAACTGGCGGACTCCCTGCGTGGAAGACTCGGAGGCTTCGATGAACGACGGGGCCATGGAGACGGGAGATGGAGGATTATCTTGAAGAACGGTGTCAAAGATTTTTGTAACGGAAGCAAAGTTGAATGAATGGTTAACTGTGAAGAAGAGATGTAGGGTTGATGGGAAATTGAGAATGAAGACGATGCTTATATTTCAACATAGTCCAGGCTTTGTCTACGGATTGTGTACCTGCTGCCAAAACATTACGACCAAGTCCTCAGCGCTTTCGGATGCCCTGTCCAACAGCTTCATTTCTCCTCTGAGGTCTCGAGTTTTCATGATGGCTTCATTGAGAGAGACCATTCCAACAAAGAAGTATTTTTAACAATATCCAAGAGGGCATCGGCCGTAATGGCGTGTAATGATACCCAAGGTGCATATGAAACGTTTCGACAGCGATGAAATTTGCTGCCGTCCATAGCTTTGGTGAGCCTGGGATATATTGATTGGTTCGTGGAAATGGTCAAATGGCACGCAGGAGTGTTAACACTGCCGACCGGGCCAACGAGGCCTAGCGGCCACATGCTTGTTGGCTAATCTTGTCGGTCTGCAAATTGCCCTTATCTTACTTGACGAACCCGAGGAAGTGGTCGCGAAGCGGGCCGGGCGTCGCCATTGTCAGCCTACCTGGCCTACATCTAGACTTTCAGAAGTGGACATTAACGCCGGCCAGGCTGCGGCCCCGAGTGTAGGGTCTCTCGGATTGAGCCGGAGCCAGGCACGAAACCCCAGCCGACCATCGACAGGGCCATTGCATTGGAAAAACATTGTCCGCTAAAGTCAGCCATGGGGCTGGGCCTTCTAGCAACTCTGTTCCTCTTGGGCGGGATTGGCTACCTTGTTTTCTTTGGTGCTCGAGACGTGCTTATTTCTGGAATAGGAGGTGGCATCGACGACGGGGCCGGCGGGAGAGTCTTGCTCCCATCACGCAAGAGTGAATAGACGTGCCTCCAGTCCGCTATCTTTGACGGTCATGTGCTTGATTGCACCAGAGTCATATGTGAAGACTCTGTAGGGTCATTAGTCCAAAGGGTATCTGGAAGCCTCGTAGTGTATACAAAAGTACACATCATCAACGCAACAGAGTCCTTGGCAGGCAGGCTTTTATCCATAGCAGAGAGAGTTCACCTTGGTTTCCGCCTGTAGGCAAACGTGACAATTGCCTCCTTCCATCGTATCAGCATTTACCTGTCTAATCGATTCGGGCAACTGTGTCGACATATCCGTACAGCTATAGCCTCAGTAACTCTACCGGCATACCGTTAGAGAGGGATCAGTAGATGACCGAGCTCCTGGTTGCCTGCAGTCTTTCACTTTTCAACTGCAATTCCTTTGGGTTTTTGTTGACGTAGGAGGCAAATATTGATTCGAGGGCTGACCTCTGGGCCAGACGAGATCATACAAATCACAGAATGCATGCAGAGAGATTAAAAGTTGGAAAGGTCAAGTCCGTCTATTTAATTAACAAGGTATCGTAAAATAACCAAGGTGCGGTAACATGAACCCTCCAGTGTGCAGTTTCACGCGGCGGTCAGCGGGATACCCCACGACCACGCGGTTGACGATGCGCGCGAGCCGCTTAGCAGACGGGGACGTTGATCTTCTGGTCGACCTCGAGCTTCTCGGCGGGGGCGTCGGGGTTAGCGTCCACGAGGGACTTGGCGGTGATGCCGAGACCCTGGGCGATGGAGGTGTAGGTGTCGCCGGACTTGATGGTGTACGTGTCCTTGCCGTCCTTCTTGCCGTCCTTGACGCAGGTGGCGGTGGCCTCGGGCTTGATGCAGGAGGTGTTGTCCTTCTCCTTCTCGCAGACGTGGGTGGGGATCTGGAGCTCCTGGTCGAGGGCGAGGAAGTTGGGGTCGGCGAGGTTGTTGAGCTTGGCGATGTTGCAGATGCCCGAGTCGTACTTCTCGGCGATGGAGGTGAGGGTCTCGCTGGGCTTGACCTTGTGCTTCTTGACCTTGCCGTTCTCGCAGGTGGGCACGGGCAGGGTGGTGTTGTAGTCGCCCTTGTAGTCACCCTTGATGGGCTCGGGCAGGGTGGGCTTGGGCTTGTAGTCGCCCTTGATGGGCTCGGGCTGGATGGGCTTGGGCTTGTAGTCGCCCTTGACGGGCTCGGGCTGGACGGTCTCGGGGAGGGAGACCTCGTAAGAGCCGCCGCCGTGCTGCAAGTCTTGTTAGTCGGAGCTGTATGCGGTGGATGGTGACGACGTGAGACGTACGGGGAGAGCAGAGGCGAAGCTGGCTGCAACAGCGAGAAGGGCGACGAAAGAGGTCTGCATTTTGACGGTTGGTTGGTGATGAGAGGTCTGAACGAGTGTATAGACTACGTAGTGTGAGTCAAGGTGAGTCGAGCCGGTGAAAGAATGACGGAGTTGGATAGCGGTATCGAGCTTGAGCAACAGAGACTGAGGGACTGAGAGAATGCGATGGGTTAAATACAGTAGAAGCGCTTCGGACTCGGCGGCGCAGGGTCTGCCCAGAGACTTGGAAGCTTTCCGGCGAGTCCATCACCATGTCGCCAGCACCTTGCTCGGCAGCTGACAAGATCAATGAGAGTTTACCCCAAGTAGCCGTTATCCGTAATGATGAACGCCGTGTAAGATGAGGTCTTTGTTCGTGTGGGGTGTCTTCGCGAAGGACGAGTCACGGTCAACAGTTGTATGGAGACTTGAGCCTCGAAAGGGCTTGATTTATGAACCCAAGCATCGGCATCCTGGTTATTTCATATATGACACGGGCAGCAACGACTCAAGCTGTTATTGCCAGGAAAGTCTATTATATGCATTTCACTTCCACTCAAACTATTTGGACATTACCCTCTTTCAGTGAAATTACACATGATTACGGTGCTCTGCGGGTTGGTTGGCTGGCACTTTGATGCATTTGCCCATCTATTCTGGGCATAACTCACCGCAAAGGGGTATCGGCCTGTCGTCATTTGGGCCAAGTCGGGATCGGCTCGACACTTGCACAACGACATCGGCCCGGGGAGGCCAATAGAGATCTGTGTCTTTCAACGGGGGTCGAGCTGGCCTATCCCGTGATGTGGGTGAATGGACGTAGACCACGATGATCTTCGGTGTTGACGGAGAATAGCATTCAATGAGTCGCCATCAGAGCGGGTCAAGTAAGGAGAATACGATGAGTGTATGGGGAAGACATGTAATTAACTTCAACTCTGGGGAACGTACTTGAGGTTCTCCGCGTCCGCCTTTGGCGATGCAGCTTTCGGACTCGAGAGCGTTCTGTGTCTATCCGTACAGGGCCCTGAGATCTTCCGTTGCAGATGAATTAAGGAACCAGAGGCTGAGCGTCAAAGTGGCAGTGCTTTCATTCGAACGCTTCTCGCGTTTTTACTTGGTCTAGGTTTAATATTGGTCGAACAGCATCGCATGAAATCCACAAATGCAAAAAAAAAGTCAAAACAATTCCAACTCTCGTCTCTCGGCCCCGTCAAAGATTGGACGACGTCCCGTCACCGAGGCGATGCCAACCCGTCGAAAGCCCGGGCACTCCTCGTAGTCGTCGTCTCCCACCTCCACCACCTCGACCGTTGGCGTGAGCAGAAGAAACGTCTCGCTCTGCTGCCCGGCCGACGACTCTCTCCCCCACGACCTCAGCAGGAGACAGGTGTAGGTAGACTCCACGTGTCCGGGGTGGTGGCTGTCGGAGTCGAACTGTCCCGAGCAGTTCACACGTGCACACGCCGCCGGGCCGTCCGCGCTGGTTTCTCTCAAATGAAATCCCGGCAGGGTGGTTGAGTCTGTCGAACCAGGGGCGAGCCGGAGCGCCATTTGCTTGACTGGACCGCGGACGCGGAAGACGGTCGTCCGTATGGCCGAAGCCATTCGAGGCCCTTGCCAGTCGACACGGCACACTCTTGAGTGAGTGTGATTCTCGACCAGCGCGTCTTCATGCTCAAACCTCCAGTAATCGACCCAAACCGGAGCATTGCATGCGAGCCATGTCCACGATGGAGCGCAGACTCCGCCAGATCCTCTGGTAGGGCCGGCCCTCACCCACGCGAGGTCTTCGGCGAGCGAGTCTCGGCGCAGGCCGAGGAAGGGCTCCAGGCAGGTGAGGGTGCCGTAGTACTCACTGGCTCCCGCAAAGGCTGCCATCCGGTCCGAGGCGTGAGTAAGGTTTCGCCTGGTGAACTCTTCGATCCACGATGGCCATGTGCGGTGGGAGCGTGGCATGGGTCTCCCTCCACGACAGTCGACTCCGTAATCGGCCATCTTTTCATGCGAATTCTGCATTGACTGAGTTTGGTATGAGTTCCTACACTGCCTGTGAAGCTCAGAGTCTAGGCAGTGAAGGATTCGCCCAGAGACGAGTTGCTCCTGGAATGCCCATGCTCGTGTGTTTAGATGCGACTCCTTCTGCACACGCTGGGACTTTGACCGCTGGAATCGTACCATGTAATTGCACAGTCGGCCGTTGCCTTCATTTAAATGATCAAAGGAAAACGTCTGCATGCCGACCTCCTTCGCTGGCGTATTGCTATGCTTCCCGGCTGCAGCCTCGAGGTCGACATCACGTGGCAGACAACCCCAGCTACTATCCGTGCCGTCACTCGCCGCAATCGTAAGCGTGCTCCCTTTGTAGACACTTTTCATGCGTGATACTTCTTGCTGCCACTCGGCAGAGTCGTCCTGGACGATGCACAGGGAATCGATCCACAAGTAGGGGATGCCGACCCCCCGAGTGATCCTGACGGCATCCCTGTAAGTTCGCGGGAGCAGCTGCTGTGGGATGTCCTGCATGAAGGCTCTTACGTTCAACGAGGTAGTTCGGAGAGGCTCGTCGTATGCATCACCCCAGCAATGGCTGAGAGCTGCGTACCGGACTTTATCCTGGTGATCGAACTGCTCCCGCGCCACGAGTCGAAGGGACTCTCCCGACGTCACATCGATAAGTCTTGCGGGAAGATACTCCCCATGTGACTGGCACTCCCCGTGGGAACTGTGAAGGCTTTCGCAGGCTTCCAACCAGTTTCTGGCGCAGAGAAGTCGGTCTTCAGCAGGCGTCAGCCCAGGGTGCGTCTGGCCCGAGGTCCAGAACTGGGGATGATGATGACCTTTTGGCAACGTCAGCGCTGACACAATCGATAAAGATGAAGAGTGCCGTGTGTATACCTACCGGGAAACCTGAGGTGGTCTTCAACCGACACCCCAATATCTGCCTCCACGCTGGACATTGCTTCGCCAAGTTCCGTTGTCATCCGTAGAGTCGCCCACTTCAACGCCGGCAAGCTGATTGCAGAGTTGGATAAAACCCGCAAGACTGTCTTCTCATATGTCTCAGTCACGTCGTCTGGCCTTTCCGAGAGGTCGACCGTCAGCGAGGTCCGTATTGCATCCCGTATCGCAGCGCACATGGGACATGCGTCTGGTGACTCGGCGAATTCGAGCGCCTCCTTGCGCCCGAGAGACTCGCTACCAAAGCCAGACGACGACGGGAATGCTATGCTCGTGATGATGGCAGTGCAAAACATGCATGGCTTCTTTGGGGCGATGCCCGTCTCCATTGTGTTCCAGAGATATCGGCGAGATGGTCGATGTGAATGCCCTAACTGATGGAATCTCACGAGTTTACCGGTCTCGAGAATGGATCACAGATGTTTGCTTCAATTCCAAAAGATGAAAAAGTTTTTACCTGCATCGATCCGCGACTTGCATGTCGTCAGGTGACAAACGCTGGCCTCCTGCATTCTTGTGTAACGACCAGAAAATGTCGCCGATGGTGTGGACAAGCAACCTTTCGCCGTCTCTCTCCTCAAGATGCAGCTGATGCCAAGTAGGAGTCCGCAAGGTCTTGGTAGTCCAAAACATATCCTGATGGTGCTGCCATATCTGCTTCGTTTGTGGCCAGTAGATAGTACAATAAACTACCACCACATTTTCTACGCAGTGTTGAGTATAATCAGTCGCCAACTCGGGTATACCAGCAGCTAATGCCCAAAACACATGTAGAGACAACATTGTACATGATTCTCAAGGATGACCATCTTCCGCCGAAAGGTTGACAATATGATATTGTCCACTTAGCTCTCCCAAAGCTGCTCTCGCCGCGAATCAGGAACACCTTGACCCTCATATTGCATGAATCCGAACGGAATTTAGGAGTCAATGTCAGTTATCATGACTGTTGCTTCAAGATTTTCCGAGGTTTCACATAATCCCTGCTTGCAGCAACTCTGCGCGTAATCAAATTGGTAAAATGACCGCAACTCAACGCTATGCTTTAGTTTCCATTTGACCGGGGGCGGGGGGTTATTCAACAGTCGTTTCAACTGTCCATGCTGACATGAAGCTTCACCAAAATCTGTCTCTAGAGCCCTTGATGTCAGTGCAGGGACGTTCTCGCGACTGCCGTCGACAGCCAAACACAAATTCACGAGGTTCTCGATTCTGAGAATGAGGCGATGGCAAACTTTGTAACTCTGCTCTTCGGGAACCTTGTGAGAAAGCCCAGGGGGGCCTGCTCGACGTTGACCAAACTCGCCGGTGATGAAGTTGAGTCTGGTGTGTCCGCTGGTCACCGACCTGACTAGCTCGGCAACGGTATTTACGGGCCAGACGCAGCCGTCATCTACGGTAATGCTCTACCCACGGCAAATACCCTTGAAGAAGGAGTCCCGATGTTGAAGTTAGAAGACGCTTTATAGTGGATGCCGTTAACTCCAGTATCACCGCGTGTGGCGCTGATGTTGAACACAACGCTGAAATCCTGCTCGTCGGCTGTGCTTTGCGCTTCTTGGAAGACACAGTCGTAGCCTCGCTGTATTCCCCTGGGTTGTCGAGCTATGCTTCCACGAAATGGTTGGACTGCAAGGGAGACCCGACGGAATGGCATTGATGCCAGCGGGGAGGTCGAGGCGGGCTTGGCGGAGGTCAACAATGTACACCCGAGTTGCTCAGCGGAGTAGGCTGTGAGGAGGCCGACAGGTCCGGCAATGATGGTGATGGTGTCGTCGGACACATAACCCGCCCTCCCAAGGCCCTCGGGGGTGGTGAAGCTGTCGCGAGTGTACAGGTAGTCGGGCATGCTTTTGGACCAATTTCGGTGGTGCTGGTATGGGCAAGGGGAACAGGGATCAGGGAATGGTCGGCGGAAGGTTGACCGTGCTGTAGAGTTGACTTTTTGATATTGTTTTGGACAGACTTTCAGGTCACCCATGATTCCGGGAAGGTCTCCGCTGGGTGTTGACGCCAGGGAGATAGTAGTCGGTGCTTCCGGTCACGACGCTGTCTCCGACGTTGAGGGATTGCACGGCGTCACCTACCTACCTCGGTAACGTAAACGACGTCTTTGTGACCCGGACTTGCGGGGTTCTCTGGTGCGCCGGTGGCAGCGCGGAAGAAAGGCTAGGTCGCTGCTGCAGATGACTGAGGCGTTGACTTTGACCATGGGATCGGCTCCGAGTTGGATGGTGGGCATGGGGACGTTGACGACGGAGACCTGGAATGGGGTACCGAGCTTTAACACGGCTCCCAAAGTTGCATGAATGAAAGGGACAGAAGAGTTCACTCTGAGAGGCTGAAAAGGGAGGGTTACTTCAAGATGAGGACAGGTGGATGATGTTCAAGCAAAGGAAGAAGAATCGGTGTGATTTGTCGTTTCCTCGATGCCAGGAGCGATCACACATCTCTTCACCATCACCAACGGTTTCCCTAAAGTTGTGACCTAGCTAATTTAAATTGTCTTCAAATGAGAGGCTTTGTAAACGTGCCACGTCCAAATGTGGCATTGCCAAGCAACAGAGGCCCAGCACAGCGTCAACAAGATGAACTACTCATCAGCAGTCGCACAACATCAACTGAAACCGTCGAATATCACGTTAATAGGGGTTCTCACCGTCGTCATGAACGCTGTCCCATCACATTGGACAAACAGGTGGTTCAAATGTCATCAACGTGCGCCGATGCCAGACAAGATAAACCGCTTAAAGAGCTTTTGAAACGGCAAATACGAGTGCCGTCAAGTCACATCAATGCAATGCCTGGGATGAGTCCAGAGAATAAACTGCGTTCCAGTCGGCCTGTTGACTCATGCCGAGTAGACCAACAACCCTCCAGCATCTCCTGACTTTCTTCAACGGACTTGCAAAACTCTGTCATCAGAGATGGAGTATCCCGAGTTGACAGAATACCCAAAACGAATGCCACACGCGACATGTAGATGCAGGCTCTCGCGTTAAAAGGCGTGCACAGGAAGTGAGGGCATCGTCACAAAATGAAACAAACCTTCTGCCGCACCGTACCTTGCATAAGGTCAGTCGACCACCCCGGAGTTTCCTTCGCTAGCTTGCTCTTGTTTTCGCCGCTAACCATACGCGGTACAGCTCGAGTACGGCCACGTTATTGCTTCCGTACTGTGATATTAGTCTCCTCGGACCTGCAGCACGTTCGTCTCATCCCGCCGCGAAGCCGGGTGTCTCCTTGTCGTTGTCCATCTTTCTGTGCTGTGTGACTTTGCTCTCGGAAAGTCTAGCGGACTTGAGCGGCTGTTCCGCGTGCTTCTTCCTGGACAGAGTTGGCGTGCCTGGCTGGCCATCCAATACAACCTTTGTATTCGACCAATGAGCTAACATGCCCAGAAATCTTGCTTGGTTTGTGACTCGGAAAACGAGGCTACGGTCAACGTTGCGACGAACCAAGCAATCACGGCTAGAGGATGACCATTCTGAGGCGCGTTATAAAGCCAAAGTGACGTTCTGCTATAGTTCGCCGCTCGCGGCGTTTCAACACGCGGCGATTGAGTTGGCAGACACTTCTGACACAATAATCGCGTCCATCAGACCCCTTTTTTCTACCTTAATCTAGATTCAACTCCACGGTCTTGGGATTTTGCTCTCGGTCGATCCGTGTTGGGAAGTATCTCGGCGACGACCCGCAAGAGACCCGGTCGAACGGAGGGCTCCTACACGGCTCTATCTCTTGCTATCCCTTGTTCGCTCTCTATTTCCTCCTCTGCTCCTCTCTTGTCCTTCCTCCCTCAGCCTCTCCTCCTACTGCCCTGGTCCTTTCCTCGGAGTGACCAGGGGAAGGAGAAAGGTTTCCTCTTCCCCTGGTCTGATGAGAGTGTAGACATCGGCTGATATAGCTGCAAAATTGCTTAACTCTGCTCCTTTGCGCAGACTCATGACTCCAGACATAATTTTGACCCTGCATGACGGGTGTCGCGGCGTGGTTTGGCTTCGACGTGCCGGCGCCTGTCGCTTGATTCCCATTGGGAGACAGTACACACGCCTCGTCTGTTGCAGTGGCAAACGGTTTAAACTCACAACGTCGAGGTGGTGGTGCCCGAAATGCGGCTAACGACCCCGTTTGCACCCCGGGAACGTGGGCTGGCAGGGTTAACAGACGATCTTATGGTTGCGATGGGACGGAAACTCTTGGCTGGTGTTTGTATCTGGTGCCGAGACTACTCTACTGTCGAGTACGGCTGCTGTAAGGGTGTTTCTGTGAAGGTGGTCGCCAAGATGTCCTGAGAAGGGCTATAAAGCTCAGTCGAATCCGCACTCTTTTTCTCTTAAGTGCTCCTCAAGCAGTTTCACGCTTCTTCACTCTAGGCTACCAGTCTCTGTTTGGTCAGTAGTAAACCCAACTAGACACGCCAAGAAACATATATCGGCCATCACGATGAAGTTGTCTGCCGTCACCGCCATTCTTGTGCTCCTGGTCAGCCCAGGCCTACCCCGTACGAACACACCCCAAGATAAGTGATCATGATATCCGATGTGCTGACCGCGCGCCAGAGAGTTGCAACAATGAACAGGGTGTCTGCAAGGCTGGGCAGTGCCACTCCGTCAACGACACCAGCGGCGTAGGACCCTTCCAAGGGAACTTCGCCGAGTGCCAGACGGCCCAGGAGCAGCCCGCCACGGAGACCACCGAGAAACGGACTGTCAAGAACCTCTTCAACCGAGCCAACAACAGACCGCGACCTGCGCCCGCAGTCAGAAGGCCCGCGCCAGCTAGAAGGCCCGCGCCGGCTAGAAGGCCCGCGCCGGCTAGAAGGCCCGCGCCGGCTAGAAGGCCCGCGCCGGCTAGAAGGCCCGCGCCGGCTAGAAGGCCCGCGCCGGCGACAAGACCCCCGGTGGCGGTGAATCCCCCAAGGCCAGCGGGGAATCCTCCAAGGCCAGTGGTGAATCCTGCAAGGACTCCCCCAAGGCCAGCGGGGAATCCTCCAAGGCCAGTGGTGAATCCTGCAAGGACTCCCGTAAGGCCAGCGGGGAATCCTCCAAGGCCAGTGGTGAATCCTGCAAGGACTCCCGTAAGGCCAGCGGGGAATCCTCCAAGGCCAGTGGTGAATCCTGCAAGGACTCCCGTAAGGCCAGCGGGGAATCCTCCAAGGCCAGTGGTGAATCCTGCAAGGACTCCCGTAAGGCCAGCGGGGAATCCTCCAAGGCCAGTGGTGAATCCTGCAAGGACTCCCGTAAGGCCAGCGGGGAATCCTCCAAGGCCAGTGGTGAATCCTGCAAGGACTCCCGTAAGGCCAGCGGGGAATCCTCCAAGGCCAGTGGTGAATCCTGCAAGGACTCCCGTAAGGCCAGCGGGGAATCCTCCAAGGCCAGTGGTGAATCCTGCAAGGACTCCCGTAAGGCCAGCGGGGAATCCTCCAAGGCCAGTGGTGAATCCTGCAAGGACTCCCGTAAGGCCAGCGGGGAATCCTCCAAGGCCAGTGGTGAATCCTGCAAGGACTCCCGTAAGGCCAGCGGGGAATCCTCCAAGGCCAGCGGTGAATCCTCCGAGGCCAGCGGTGAATCCCGCAAGGACTCCCGCAGGGCCAGCGGGGAATCCTCCAAGGCCTGCCGCCAACAGGGTCAGAATCAACGCGGCCTGTAACAACAATCGGGGCAACTGCAACAACCGTGGCCAGTGTGTTCCACGACCGACTCAGAACAACCGGAACCCGCAGCCGCTCCGCGGCACTTTCAACGAGTGCTTTAGAAACTAGGCAGAGAGACTGCGACGGGTTCTGTGTGAGACGCTGGAGTGTGCGCGGGATTTTGGTGCCAGGGAGTCGGGCCGTGAGCCGTGACTGGATACTGTGCGTGGCAGACTACTATGAGACGGTTCTCTTGTTGGAAACTTTCCAGATTGCCGTGATACTGCTGGTTGGTATGGAAGTGTTGTCGTCGTGTACGGTGTACCTAGTATGGGAATACTTTGACTGTGTGTTGACGTCCGCGTTGCAACCAGTGACGTGACAAACAACGGCTGATCACCACCGGCACAATAAGTCGTCACCGGTAACGCCCAGTGAAACATAGGATAAAGTCATCCCAAGATTGAGTTGCCGTGGCGATCATAGAACCGCGAGGGCGTTGGCGGAGTTAAGATGGGCAGACACGACGGCTGCAGACTAAACTTGCTGACTTGTTCCTTGCCCGCAATGGCTTACTAATTCAAGAATTTAATGATCGGTTTATTGCTGATCACGCCATTGACAAATAGCTGCAGACGAGGAGTGAAGACACACCGACGTCAGCCAGCAGCATCTTTGGATACGCGAATTTCCACATTTGAGGGGCCCAAAGAGACGATCACGACGATGCGGGGTAGTTCTGCCGTCTCTCGGTGTCATTATCAACCGCGCTGTGACCCCTCCTTTCGCATCCATGTCGCGATCGGGCCTTGGTGACGTTTTGATTCGGATAGTGAGGATATAACCAATTCTGGTGCCCCTCGCCTGGCTGTTTTTAGCATCTATTCTGCTAGATTAAGTGCTGACCAACATCAGTACTCTAGACCGCAAGTGACAGACACAGCACAAGATATTCATCGCAAGCGACGGCGCAAGCGAGAGCAGCCAACATGTCGTCCAAAGAGCTTCCCACCCACCTCAAGCAGTCGCTCGAGAGCACCAAAGTCGAGTACCGCCAGCTCGGCAAGTCCGGACTGCGCGTCTCGGTGCCCATCTTTGGCTGTATGAGCTTCGGCGACCCGCGAACCCTGCCGTGGGCCCTCGGAGAGGAAGAGGTACGATGACCTCGAGCCTCGTCGCCGCCAATTTTTGCTTGCTTGCTTGACTGACCTCGAGCTGTACAGGCGCTCCCGCTGCTCAAGGCTGCGTACGACCGCGGTCTCAACACCTGGGATACCGCCAATGTCTACTCCAACGGCGCGTCCGAGGTCACCATCGGCAAGGCGCTGAAGAAGTACAACATTCCCCGCGAAAAGGTCGTCATTCTGACAAAGTGCTTCTTTGCGGTCGGCGAGGAGCCCGGTAGGCCCATCTGAATCCGTGGGACATCTGCAAAGTCGCTGACGGAAGTTGTGCTGCAGAGGCCAGACAGTTCGTGTACCGCGACGAGTTCGACCGGGCGAGGGACTACCAGAACCAGTTTGGTCTCTCCCGAGGGGCCATCTTCAACCAGGTTGAGGCATCGCTGAAGCGTCTCGACACCCCATACATCGACCTCTTGCAGATCCACCGATTCGACCCAAAGACACCCGTGGAAGAGACGATGAAGGCGCTGCACGACCTGGTGCAGTCCGGCAAGGTACGCTACATCGGTGCCAGCAGCATGTGGGGGACGCAGCTCGCCCAGATGCAGTTCGTGGCCGAGAAGAACGGCTGGACAAAGTTCGTCAGCATGCAGAACCAGTACAACCTGCTCTACCGTGAAGAGGAGAGGGAGATGAACAGGTTCTGCAACGACACGGGCGTCGGCCTGATTCCGTGGGCACCTCTCTGTAAGTCAGTCGGAACGCGTCATGGCCCCGGTCAAACCGTCTAACCCCCTCACATCACATGTTGGCGCAAAACTGACCGAGAAACTTGACGCAGGCCGAGGCCACCTCGCCCGCCCCCCGGCCGACTTTGGGTCCACAGCCCGTAGCAAGGGCGAGAAGGAGTCCCAGTCCGGCACCCACGGCACGGTCGAGCCGGACCTCAGCATCATCAAGCGGGTGGTGGAGGTGTCGGAGAAGCGCGACTGGCCCATGGCCCACGTGGCTCTTGCGTGGATCAACAAGCGGGTGACGAGCCCAATCATTGGCTTCAGCAGCGTCGACAGGATCGAGCAGGCCATCACTGCCGACGGCAAGGTTCTCACCGACGAGGAGGAGAAGTATCTGGAGGAACTGTACCAGGCCAAGCCCATTTCTGGCCATACGTAGTATCCTCCAAGCGAGGCAGGGTTTTGCTGGATTCGTGTCGGAGACAAACAGTCCAATCGGAATAAATCTTGAACATGTGCTGAGTCACAACGTTGATTAGTAGCTATGGGCCTCGCGGGCTTGTCTGCCCTTGATGTGTGTCCTTTGTGAAGCCCCAAGCTACTTGGATCCTGGCCCAGCCGAAGCTTCTCGATGCCGCTCGAGCTTCCACGATCTCTCGCCGGCTCCTCTTCCATGTCGTCGGATCCGAGTACGAGGATGGAGGGCAGACGTGTGGACCCTGGATTGGCTGAAGCATTGTCCGTCTGATATGTACAGCCGCCTCGCAACAATGACCGTTACAGAACCATTCTCCTCGCCAGATCGCGCTCTGACGTCGACTCGTGAGCACAGCCTTCGACGCTCGTCTCCCATCTTCCTCGGCAGACGGCGAGCCACATGCCCTTTTCGGCCTGGGCAGACTCGAGGCGGTCCACAACCGGTCGACCATCTGAAAGCTGCGGGCGCATGACAGCTGCCGGCCCAACAAATGCTGCCAACTCTGTCCATCTGCCCACCGTTGCCGAGGAACAAGCCCGTGTTCATCATTCAACTCCAAGCTCTGACGACGCGGTGAACTTGGTCAAGTCGTGACCCTTGGCTCCCCCCTCGCCTCGGAGAGAAGCTTGCAAGGGCACATGCCCACAGACTACTGCTGCGTTGGTAGGAGAAAGCGACGCGGACATGGTGTCGAATATAGGAGCACTGCTCTTTTGGGATATGCGATGCGAAGATTCCCCCAGTCGTTTCCGATGCCATCACGCTCTCCTGCGAGCACGCTACCCGGTTCGTCCGACTTTAAGCTACCCCGACGACGAGCCATGATGTGAGATCGGTTCCGTCCCCGATTCTCATGCATATGATATCACTTTCCGTGCGCTTAACCCTTCTTTTTAATTCTCCGAAGGCGAAGCGGTGTGGAATCCGTCTCTCAAACCTGATGGCGTGTATACATATGCAGGAGTCCTTCGCCCGGACGGCTCGGTAGTCTGACCGCGCCAACTTTGTGAGGCATCGTCGAGAAGACGCTGGTGCCGGACATGTCCCAAATTCCTTGCTTTTCTTCTTCCTCTCCTCCATGAAAAGGAACAACTACTGTTCGTGATGATGCTGTCGTCGACGCTGGTTCTCATCGCCCTGGCAGCCCAAGCATGGGCCGCACCACCACCACCACCACCACCACCACAGGCAAAAGGAGGCGCGCCTCAAGTGACAATCCAGAACCCGCAGGCCAACATCAAGGGCACGACAAAGGGGTTCCTCGGCGCCAAAGCCGGCGAGGTCGAGTCCTTCAACGGCATCCCCTTTGCGAAGCCGCCCCTCGGCGAGCTGCGCTTCAGGCCGCCGGTGCGCCTGACGGACCCCATGGGCGACGTCGACGCGACGACGGAGCAGCCCGAGTCGTGTCCGCAGTTCATCCTCAAGCCCGACTTTGGATCGCCGCTGATCCCGCCCGACGTGCTGGACCGCGTGCTCAACCTGCCGATCCTGAAGAACCTGGCCGTCGGGCAGGAGGACTGCCTCACCATCAACGTGCAGCGGCCGGCGGGGACGACGGAGAGGGACAGGTTGCCCGTCATGTACTGGATCTTTGGCGGCGGGTTCGAGCTGGGGAGCACGTCCATGTACAACGGCGCCGGGCTCGTGGCGGAGGGCATGTCGACGGGGAAGCCCTTTGTCTTTGTCGCGGTGAACTACCGTGTCGGCGCGTGGGGCTTCATGCCCGGGAAGGATTTGATGATGGAGGGGAGCTCGAATGCCGGGCTGCTGGATCAGCGGATGGGACTCGAGTGGGTTCAGGATAACATTGCGAGTTTCGGGTAAGATGATGCGAGTTGCGAATTTAACACGTTTGGTGACGAGAAACTGACGATGGGGGCGTTGCGCAGAGGAGACCCAGACAAAGTCACGCTCTGGGGAGAATCAGCCGGTGCCATCTCCATCTTCAGCCAGCTGACGCTCTACGGAGGCAACATCACCCGCAACGGAAAGCAGCTGTTCCGCGGTGCCATCATGAACTCTGGTTCTGCCGTGCCGACTGACCCCATGGACTCGCCAAAGGCCCAAAAGGTGTACGACACGGTCGTCTCGTCCGCAGGTTGCGATAGCGCGGCAGACAAGCTCAAGTGTCTGCGAGACCTCCCATACGATGTCAGTCACTTGCGAGCCAACAACCAGGGAAAACTGTAGACTAACTCGGTCAACGCAGGACATGCGGAAAGCAGCCAACTCCGTCCCGGGGCTCTTGAGCTTCAACTCAGTCGCCCTCTCCTACCTCCCACGACCGGACGGCAAGGTCATCGTCTCGAGCCCAGAAATCTTTGCCGTGTCCGGCAAACTCCCCAAGGTCCCGTTCATCCTCGGCGACCAAGAGGACGAGGGCACCCTCTTCGCGCTCTTCCAGCCCAACATCACGCGAACGCGCGACGTCGAGGAGTACCTCTCCTCGCTCTACTTTGCCAACGCGACGCCTCAGCAGATCAAGGCTCTCGTGGCCACGTACCGGCCCCGGCCGTCCGAGGGCTCGCCCTTCCGCACCGCGGGCTTCAACAACATCTACCCGCAGTACAAGCGCATGGCCGCCATCCTCGGCGACGCCGTCTTCACCCTCACCCGCCGCGCCGTCTTCAACATCTCCCAGACGGTGCAGCCCGACGTGCCGACCTGGAGCTACCTCGCGAGCTACGACTACGGCACCCCGGTCCTCGGCACCTTTCACGGGTCCGACCTGCTGCAGGTCTTTTACGGCGTCAAGCCCAACTACGCGGCCGCCGCGACGCGGGCGTACTACTTTAATTTCGCGTACAACCTGGATCCCAACGACGCCTCGGGCGGGACGGGCTCGGCCAAGGTGAAGCTGATCAACTGGCCCAAGTGGAGCGAGGGGAACAGGATGCTGCACATGAGGGCCAACGACGCGGATCTGATTGTGGACGACTTTCGGCAGGATAGTTTTGATTTTCTGCTCAAGAATGTGCAGAGCTTACGGTTCTGAGTGGGAGTCGGGTGGGATGTGGACGACACGGAGCTGGGCTTCTGAAATTAGTCATGAGGTTTGATACCATAGGTTGCGCAATTCTAATGGAAAGCGTCTTTTGAGCGACACCTGAACGTATTCATTAGAGTGTACTGTCAAATGCCGTTGGGTAACTGAAGCAGACGGGATGATTCATCATTCGTCTGATTGCCATGGGACCTTCTGCCCAAGGGGATGGGCAGTCGTCCAAGCATTTAGCGTTCGCGGACGACGGACCGCGCTGGAGGGATTAGAGCGGACGTAATTCTGTGCCCCAGCCAGTTGAGGTTTCGAGCATGGATCGCGAGTTGTCTGGCAGGGCCCCAGACAGGGAATCGATTCGAGGCTCTGGGCGATTCCCGAATTCGAATAGAAGCCACTCGAGAGTTTACTCCAATCCTGCACCTATTCTGCCCAGTTTCACCAGATTCCCAATGAACAGAGGATTTATATAATCGCGTCGCCGGGGTCAAGGCATAGAGGCATACGTCAGGTCCGACGTTCGCTTTGCAGTGCTTGCGAATCAAGTGCAGTTTGATATACTTTTCCAAGGGCTAAGAGAGTTATGTGTCATTCTTGGGAAACAAATTTACATGACATTTGTTCGGTGGATACGCCGTTATTTGAAGACAGTACTTAGAACCAGTACTTTTGTCAATATTCCAAGCTAGGAGACGTCTAGGGCAGTCTTATTGAACTGATGCCCATGACAGAATGAAGCATGTTTATTCGTGTGTCATTATATTGGCGTGATGCATCAGCGTCAGTCGCAACTATCAAATCTAACAGCTCACACGTGACGCGGCTTACTATCTTCGACAAGAACGTAAAGAGTATTATTGGTCACAATCAATCTGGCCCATGAGCCACATGGTAAAGCGAGTAGAAGGAGATAGATGAGGTTTCGAGGAGCGAGACTGCAATCCAGACTTGGGTTGTAGCAACTGATTTTGTGTAAAAAACAAAGTCTTGGCTGCCTGCAGAAGATCTTGGGTGCTCCAGGCCGCCACATAGCATGTACAGCCAGAATGTCAGACCATTCAGCAGTCTCATGCAGTAGTTTAATTTGACACTTAACAGGGTGTACTAATCCCAGGGAGGAATCGAGATGAAGTTCACGCCAGCGACAGGTCTCGCCTCATTCACGGCCTTCAGGATCCTTGTCAAGCGAATAGCACATGTAAAAAAAGATATAGAAATGATGCTATTCATAAGGTAATCTTCTATCAGTCTCTACATGAAGCAACGAAAGTTGGACCTGCTAGGTACACCATCTGCAGCGCAGTCTATTTGCTTGTGTGGTCCTTCAGCCAATATACGGCACCACTCAACTCTCACACACATTTACACTGTCCAAAGCGTCCCTAGTCGCACCTACGCACCTTAAGTTAACGTAAATCCTCTACAACCGTCAAAGGGCAACATACTTGGCACGATGCTTTCCGACCGGAGCGGAAATGCACTCAGGAGGCCACGCTGCGCCGCCATCACATCTGGCTGGGCAAGCGCCAGCCCCTCTGCTGCCGTTGAGGACCTTTACAATGCAGGTTAGGTAGATTTTCAAGACGCGAGACAGTGCTCAACATACGCAGCAGTGGGCTCCCGTAGAGAATTTACACTGCAAATACGTCGAACAGGCCTCGGCGGATGCAAGCCAAGCAAGGAGGGTAACTGTAGCCGACAGAATTCGAACCATGATTGCAGAGTGAGAAGGAGCTTCAAGTTGTGGGTAGAGATTGAAAGATGATATGAGTATGCCAAGGAGGGACAGCTACGTAATTTTATAGACAGGCGAGCAAGAAAAGGGACGTCGTAAAAGGGGCGCAGAGGATGTTGGACTCATGGATCATGGATGTAGTGATGGTGGAAAGATGCTACCCATTTTAAAGAGCATGCATACCAAGTGCTCTCCATTGGTTTGGGTCTGGATGCCATGTCAGGAGAAGCTCGTGTCGTCGCGTTGTGCTACTCTTCATTCTGGACGTTGGCGGGCGCAAACTATGCTGTGCATGGTAGTCTACTGAGATTGTATAAATGAAGACAGTAGATCATTGACGATCCCACTACATTGTATCCCATGATGAATGGCTTCCTAACACATCACGGAGTCCGCTTACTACGCTGCTATGTGACTAAACGAGGCGAGTGGCTTATCTGATTGATGTAAACGAGGGCTCGATAATATCAGATTTTTTCAAAGTACCACTTGACATGTTAATTCAAGCTTCATCATAATGGTCAACTGATGAGAGGGGTCTGGGGGTGGCTGTGACGGATCTGCAGCCTTGATGCTGCCACGGGAGGTCTAGTAGGATCAGAGCGAGGTTTTTCAAATTGGTAAAGCAGGGGCTGGGTGGCATCCAACTTGACAGGTCCTATTTCTGTAGCAACAGAGTCCTTCCCGAACCACGAAAAGGGGCATTCGGGGCAAGTCAAGTTCAAGAGCTGCCTGATAAACGGCTAGCTAGCTTGGTGTGGTGGTATATACCCTGCCAGGTCCCCGAGTCCGGAGTTGACCGATTCGGGCTCGATTACCAGTAACAGCTGTAAATAACTGTGGCCGGATTAGTACTTAAAACAGCGGTGGCCAGTGGATACCTGGTGTTGTATGTTGTTTGATGATTTCCCCTGCCTGTGCTGGATGTGGGCGTAGATTCTCATTCTGTTTTTTGGAAATCTGAGGGCCCCAGGAGGGCATTTGCTATATATACTCTGTGACTTAACCTTTGGTATTGTATGACCTTCTGTGCTCCATAGCCTCCAAGTGAGACTGGAAAAACAAAGCGATCTGCTTTCAGCCGAGAGATGAGATCTGAAGCTGTGTTAATATCTGAGTACCCCTTTTTGGCCCATGTGACAGACTGACACCAGGCGCGAGCGTCGCACGGAACTTCAAAGCTGGCCCAGATAGAGGTACGACTCGTACGTGGGCTGGGAATCTCTGTTTGACGCGGAATATTACTGATTCTGCCGTCTTTTGACCTGTCGGGCCCCGGTAACGCGACTCGGTGAACGGTGAAAAATCACCATCTTGATCATGTGACCGAAAGAGGAAAAACATTCCGTGATGCTGTCTTGCTTGACTAATTTCCTTCAGCCACAACCAGGGCCGAAGGGTTAGGCGTGTTTGAGCTGGGAATAATCTGGTTATCCAGCGATGCTGCAAGGGGAAGTTGATTGATCCTAATCTCACGCCAATCAAGCAAACGGAGGTCATTGCCGTAGTTAAGCATTTCAACCCGCCTTCAATGAGCCTGAGTCTCCTCAATGTCTTGTTCATTTATAAGTTCGGTTATTGGGCGTCATCACCTCGCCCACGCCCCATTTACTGACACATACTTGTCCATTACTTGATGCAGCCATTCCCAGCCCCAACACCACCATCTGATTCAACGAGCCTCAGCGGAGCTCTACATACCGGCAGACGAGTGATTGGATACAACATTGTAGAGATGGAGGATATCTCGGCAGGTCCAATGGCATATATTTGACAGCGGTCGATGGCCTTTTGAGAGTTTGCTGAGCGCTCATTACCAATTCATACTCATCACCTGCCCTCACCAACCGAGTATTCTCCTTCAAACTCAATATGACTGCCGCCACTGCGTCCTTCTTTACCGTCAGCGTGTACTCCCTTTTCTGCACCCAGGTTCATCCATGTCCGCAGATCGCGACCTCCCTCATCGCGACAATCCTTTGAGCGACTACGACCAACGGCGTACTTTATACTCTGTGAGGTATCTGGCAATCTGCTTTTGGGTAGTACTTTATGTCGTAGAGAGGGCCGTCCCTGGAAGATCCAGCTGGATCGAGAGTCCCAGCAACTTTCTTTCAATCGGCTAGCGTGGACAAAATCAGCTGATCAGGCGAATTCAGGCCAACGATGTCGCTCCCAACGCGCTTTTTCAGGTGGATGGTGACCTATTGACAAGTCAGCACATGGTGAAATCTGATGCGCGCATCTCCATCGTGGTAATGACGAAGGAACTCGCTGTTGCGAAACTGACGAGACGGAGTCTTGGGAACGCAAGACAAAATCGACGTAATGGAAGAAATTGATGCGCGATGGGTACAGATCGCTAGAAAATAAAGCTGGAGCGTCTTATTGAGCGGCATTAGAACCACACCTTTGAACTTGTCATCCTGTGCCCCTACCGCCTAGAATGGCATACCACCTCAGCTTAAATATGTGACATGCCTGTACTGACCCATCGCAAGAAACGTCCTGGGCTTCACAGATGTTTCTTGTAGCGACTGGAAAAGGCTGCTGACTGGGTCGATCTGACGGAGAGAAGAGACTTGATGAAATCGCACATCTTACCTCCGGGTTATTGTCAGGCACGCCGCCGATAGCGGGTCCGACTAATCGGCAGCTCTCGGAGCTGCGATGCTCCGTCGACACGTGGCAGTGGCCCGATCCAGGCGACCCGCTTCAGTTGCCGAACGGTGTCGAACCGGCCCTTCGGTACCCAGAGTGTCCCTCGGATGGACTGTAGCTCTCGGTAGACGTGCGGTGGGATAAACATACATCTTTCATTGTGTGAATGTGAAAGGTAGGTCAGCGACAGTGATCGAGTCGCGATAGCAACAGTTCGTCCACGTCTTGCTAGCTATTTGACGTAATTAATATAGAAAAAAAGGAGACCATCGCCATGAGGACTCTTTCGTTTCCATTGTTCTCCAGTCGACATGACTTACTAGCTAATACGAGCCCTGGACAGCAGCAACACATACTGTGCGTATTCATTAGTAGAGACATTGCTCAAGGTGGCCTCTGCGGACACAGGTCCCTGGGATCCCAAGTCTATCGTCGTACTACCAGAGTGTTACCGTGGCAGTCTTGTGTCACATGCGTCATTCCACCCCTGCGAGTCCCCATTTCATCACCAAACGACCCAAAGGATGCAGACAGACGACAAGCCAGAGTCGGCCAAGGCGACCCAAGACTGGGGAGTCAAGAACCAAAGTCTGGTGGCCTCCTACCGTGTATGTATGTATGCCCCAAGGCATGCAACTCTGCAAACACCCAGCCACTCCGCAGGTGTCCGTTGGCTCCCGACTCGCTTCTCCAAGCTCCACCCCGGCACTCTTCTCTCGCTCTCATTAGTCCCGCGCCTTCACGATGGCCGTCGGACCAGGGGGGGGTGGAAAGTGTCGAAGAACACCGTCTCCATAAAAGTCACGCCACTCTTGTCCATCGGACGGCCTTGATTCACCACGACCTCCCCCTTCTTCCCTCGGGCCATTGCTTGGACTCTGCTCCTTTGCTCGTCTGCGCCAGCAAATGGGCCATTTCGCTCGTGTGCCTGCGGCAGCTGACGACCTTTTACCCTCTTTTATTTGCCCGCCATGTCCGAGGTAAACGACAGCTCGGCAGAGAGTTAGTACGAGTACTTGTTGTAGAACGAAAATTCGCAGGAATAGGCAAACTCCACCCCACGCGAACGAGACCGGCTTGTAAGCTGTACACAGTAAGGGCCATCGTCCGCCTCGTGAACCAACTCTCTCGTGCACAAGTCCGAGCGGCAAGGCAGCAGACGGTTGTCCCGGGTCCCGCTTTGCCGCCGGGCCGCTGTCGGTGAGGTAATGTACGTGGTCATGGGCTGGAGGACCCCATTTCCCAAAGAGGCCTTTCAGGTATCATCCCCGAGTTCCCTCTTTGTGAATAATTTCCACGTCTTTTTCTCCGTCGCCGTTGTCTTCTGTTCCTCTTTCTCTCTCTTCTCTCCAATGTAATTATTTCCTTCAATTTCCTTCACCCACATGCTAGACCAGTCTCCTCTCCATCGCTTTCGCTTGACCGTCTATTCTGCATCGCAAACGTCCAACTGATACCCTGCTCTGTCATTTCCACGTCTCCGAGTAAGCGTTCCCCCCGACCGAACATCGGCCTGGAAATACCCCGCCGCCGCCGCCTCTCTCCATCCACTGACACCGCCAAAGAACGCATCGAGACACTCCATCAACCACAGCCACGAGAAAGACGAATCAGAAACCCCCGATCGAAACGACAACCGCCACAATGGTCCTCATCACCCGCGCCATCTCCCTCACAAACTTCCTCGTCGCCTCCTCCGCCCTCGGCTTCCAGGTCTTCGTCCTGTACCCCTGGCACGAGCAGCTCTCGCACGACTTTGAGGAGCTCAAGAAGGAACACCTGCGCGTGCTCGACTACGTCAGGGGCGTCGACGCCGGCCTGAGGCAAGGCAAGGGCGGCGCCCCGGCGGGGGAGTCGCTGCTGGAGCGTTTGGGCTACAAGCGGTGAACGGGGCGGTGCCGTCACCTGTGACGGCTTGTTTTGTACGATTGCATGCGATATTCCCTAGACTTGAATCTTGAGAGAGAGAGAGAGAGAGAGAGAGAGAACTTGTACCATCTGTGCAGCGTCGGCGTCGACATTGTCTTTTGAGGTGTGGCTAGTGAGAACCACGGTGTGGGTGTGCGACTGGTGCCATGTCCTCTTGGCCGTGATCGTGTGGCAGAGCTGCACAAACGATGCGGATGTTCCGTCGCCTGCATTCTCGTGAACGCCACCGAGACCCCTTGCCTCTTCCGGCCATCATACCACCTCGTACAACCGCGTCTCGACCGCCTCCAGCTCCGCCACGAGCATTCCTCTCGGCTCTGTGCATATGAGCCCTCTCTTCGCGTCAGTCTCCATCAATGGGCGGTTGGTTTAGGGGTATAACGACCGCTTCGCATGCGGTAGGTTCTAGGTTCGATTCCTAGATTGTCCAGTCTTCATCTCTTGCCATCCGGGCCGCTCACCGCCATGCGGCGGGGTAAATGATGATTCCATGCTTTTTGCCGTCACCAGAGGTGGTGTTTCATGCGAAATTCATACCCCGACTGCGTGTGTATTTAGCTGTATTGGATCTTGACATATATCGCTCAGTGAATACATCGCCGCTGGTCAAGAGTCTCGTCAAGGTGGTGAGTCTCGGCATGTGAAGAGGGGACGATGCTCCACTCGCCCCAGCCTTCGCCGGAGCCCGCTCCGAGTCGGCTCTCGGCCTGAGTTGACAGGTTGGCAGTCTTTCAATGCACAAAGTCAGTATCTTCATGTGAAGTTTGGATGGGTGGGCAGTCATTGTGTCTCCTCTGGATGCGTGCACCACCGCGTTTACCAGGGCTAGTCTGCCGTGAGCCACACCTTGTCCGACCGATGCTCACCGAGCTCGGTCAGACTTGGGTAAGCGGTCGGTGAGCATCAACATCCTGCCATCAGAACATGTTTGGTTTGTTTGGAAACCTTTGTCAAGTAGCACAGTTTTCTTGACTGTTATATCCTCGAGTTTACAATCCAGGAGTACTTCATTACGGCCAAGCTGCCTAAGCTTCGGTAGACCACTACCCAGCCTCATCAAACCACTTCCATCCGCCGCTTCATCCCACCACCATATAGCTCCTTGCAACCCCATCTCCTCACGGATGCCTCTCCTTCTCGCTCGGAGTTTCATCCGCCGCGGGATCCTCAATGTGCAAGTTCGTCGTCTTGAGCGCGCTCTCCGCCGTGACGAGACCGACGCCGGCCCGGTCGCCGTCAAACAGCCACGCGATGCTCTCGAGCGTGCGGCCGCGCGTCTCGGGGTACGTGAACCACACCGACACCAGCATGGCCACGAGGATGATGACGAAGACGAAGTAGTACTTCCACTGTATGGCGTCGAGCGCGATCGGGTTGATAAAGGTGTTGAAGAAGATGGCGCCCAGGGAGACCATCTGGCAGACGGCCAGGCCCCGCGCGCGCAGCTGGTAGGTCCAGATCTCGACGGGGTACGAGACGACGAGGGGCGTGAGGGCGATGTCGTAGCCGAGGAAGTAGCTGGGCGGGAACCGCACGTCAGCTTCATTCCGAGACTGCGCGTGGCTACAAAACGTGGCTGAACAAAACTTACATGAAGAGAAAGGGGACGACTGCGAGCCCCGTCGGGCTGTGCTTGGTCGCCTCGAAGCTGCCCGAGAGACCGGTGACGACGATGTACGAAGCCAGCATGATGATGCCGCTGGCCATGAACAGTGCCCTGCGGCCGACCCTGTCGACGCAGACGGCGGCCGCGACGGACCAGATGAGGTTCCAGATCTGGAGACAGCCGGAAATGAGCGTCTGGTCGGTGACGGAGGTGATGCCGACGGATTGCAGAATTCCTAGAAGCCCAGTCAACAAGAGGCCTTTACATTTGGGCCCAGAAGAGGCAGACTAACTCGCAAGATAGTAGGACACAACACCGTTGCATGTAACCACAAGTCAGCATCTTCTTTTTAACAATGTCGTAGGCGACTTCTTTTTACCTGACCACTGCGCAAAGATGCCGAGACTGACGGAAATCCACAGCCGCCGGCGGTTGCCGGGCGTGGACCACAGGTCAGACCACGACGTGCTCTCGCTGGCCTCCTTCTCGGCGCGCAACGCCTCCTCGATCTCGGCCATCTCGAACGTGACGAGCGGGTGGTCAATGTCGCCGCCGCAGTGCGACCTGGCCAGGTTGCGGCGCGCCTCGTCGGCGCGGTCCACGGACACGAGCCAGCGCGGCGACTCGTCCATCAAGAAGAGCGACGGCACCGTCATGAGCGGCAGGAGAGCCATGAGGCCGGACGGGATTTGCCAGGAAACGTTGCCTTGCATGTTGCGCGTGCCAAAGGTCTGTTTAACGACGGTCAGTTCGGGTTCGGCGCGGTGAACAGGTGGAAAAGAAAAAAAGGACCGGGAGAAGGGGGGGGACTCACTGCCCAGGCTGCAACGATGGCTCCAATGTACCATCCAGAGTTGTAGATGCTCGACGCGATACCGCGCTGCGTGGGAAACGCGTTCTCGGCGATGAGCAGGGGAGCCCCGACGGACAGGCCCTGGGAGACGCCCATGAGGAAGCGCGCGGCAATAAAGGCGGCCTGGTTCGGAGCCGCCGTCTGCAGGACGGTCCCCCCCAGCGCAAAGGCGACGCTCAGCCAGAGCCCGAGCTTGCGGCCGCGGCGGTTGCAGATGACGGCGCAGAGGGGGAAGCCGACGACGGCGCCCAGGGAGTACATGGCGTTGATGAAGCCCAGCCACGCGCCGGCCGGGTTGCCCATGAAGTCGTTCCACTGGGGCAGGGCGAGGAAGCCGTTCATGATGGACCCGTCGAAGCCGTTGGAGCTGGTGAAGAGCATAAAGGAGGCGATGCAGAAGTTGAGCCGGACGAGGTGCGCTTTCCTCCACCACGGCACGCCGTCGTTGGGCAGCACGCTGGCCAGCTCGTGGCCGACGGCCTTGGCATCGTTGGTCGTGGGTTCCTTGACGGAGGCGCTCATGGCTGCTATTGCACTCACTCTTCTGCTGCGCAAACGGACGACGATGAAGAGCAGAGAGTGGAGAGAGAGAGGGGGGAGGTGGTGACGAGAGCGAGGTTCCGCGAGATGTGTTCAGGAAACACGCGCGGCTCTTTAAAGGACGCGCGCGTGGATCGACTACCCGAGAAAGCAGACCACCATCGGGGGTTTCGATGCCGTCACAGTTGTTCGAGCAAGCGGGTTCTCTCTCACCAAGTCGCGCGACCACCAGACCCCAGAGGACCCATCTTCAACCCCAGACATTCCACCAAGGGGGGAAGAAATCCACTCTCGACCGTTTAGAGTCTGGAAGACATATCGATAGGAACCCCGAGCATGGAAGTCCTCGCACGAGATTGCTTCAACGCAGATCTCCTCCGAAGGCCCCCCGGCAGGCAACAGCCAGCGAACGGCGACGAGCCCCCCCGCCCCCCCCGGATCCGCGTGTGGAGATCCCAAGACTGGCAAGACCGGGGTCGACAGCGCGCGAGAGCATCGGATGGCAGTTGGAAGCGCCTGCCCAGACTTCATCTTAACCTCTTCAGGACTGAAATCGGCCCGCGAGGGCTGGCAGTCTTCGGGAATAGCGACTCGGGGGTCGGTGAGAACGGGGGTTAAGTGGTGAGAAGATGGCCAGTTGTGAGACTGCGGGCAGGGAATCAAAGACGTGGGCTCATTGTCGTTGAAGAATCGTCCGGGCTGGGGAGATGGTCAGCGCGGAGCAACTCGGGTTGCTCCACGGTCTCCATATTCTCGGTCTGGAGACGCGAGCGAAAGAGAAACACCGTGACACCTCGGCAGCGATGCCATCCATGCCCGGACAGGAAGTCCTGTCAGCTCCCTAGCCAACGCCAAGGGTGTCCGCTTCGCTGCCGATCGATGAGTCTCAGTCGTGTAGCTACGCCGAGCTTGTCCTCGCCATCAGTCGCACGTCGATTTGATCTGTCCCGACGTGCTGGTCGCTGGGACTGAAGACAGCCTGGGTACGCTGGGCGCCGACCTGGCTTGAACGTGTGAATATCCCATGCTGTGGAATCTTGATAGTTGCAAAGACCTCAGTCGTCATCACCGCGGTCGCCCAATGCTTGGCTCGTCGAGACCACGGCAACCGGCGACTCTGAAGCAAGGACTCTCTCGGCCTGGAGGGGCCCAGAGACGGTTGAACTTCGGCCGGTGATTGCTCCGGAGCAGCAGACGGAGAGAAGTCCGAGCTGATGTTGATCCACTGTCGGCGGCAAACAGGCCCGATAAACCTGCAGAGATTCACAGCCCAGCCTGTGGAAGGGGAAGCTGGACTTGGCCGTGGTCGAGGAGGCTTCATGCCGCTCGCGTGATGCTGAGATACAAAAAGGTGTGATGAAGGGGTTCGGTAGCTTGGATCTTGACGAAGCTATTGCTGCTTCAGAGATTCGGAAAGTCTTTGCGCTTTCAAGTCTTTGTCCTCGGGCAAGGCCAACCGCGCGGTCTTCATCTTGCAGGACGTCGATGTTGGCATGAGCATCTATCACTTCAGGTCAATCTTGTCCAGTCAAGGTATTTGAGGCAAAGACACGTACCAGACTTGTGCAGCAAAGCTCCAGGGCTGCATTATTCGACCACGATGACCTATGCTGGCATGGCAGCTACCCGGTCTTGTGAGTCGTGACCCAACCGAATGGGTTTGTTGAACAGAATCGCGAGGGAACCAGTCTAGACTCGTCGAACGACAGGCCGCCAAGATTGACAATTCTGCCATCGCGAGTGTCGATATTGATCAAGGTCGATAGATGGAGGCGTCGAGGTGATGTTGGATCGGTCCTCAGCCGTGAGGTGTCTGTGGCTGTATGACGTCACCGAGAGAGCATGTCCGAAACGAACGGTCGAGGATTTGAAGGCAGCTGAACCGAATGGGCGTCAGCAGGATCTGAAAAAAAAAAAGAACCCAAAATATGAGAGAACCTTACGTTTGCTCTGGCTCATCAGCTGGGCATGGGTGGGTGGCGAAACACGAACGTCCCAGTCCTCGAGGTCGAAAACATTGCACAAATGGTGCGAGCACGACCAGGCGAAAAGGTCAGTGACAGCAAAAGTCTGCAGAGCAGGGGCCGAAGCCGGCTGCCCGATGCTCGAGGAGAGGCAGTCCTTTTATGTCCCTTTACTTTTCTCACTTGTCGTTGGAGTTGGAGGCGGCGGAAAATCACCGGAAGACGTCGCAAACCATCGCCATCATCGACGGCAACTGACAAATCAGATGGGCCAAGATACTAAGCGACTGCACCAGAGTCCGACACTACGGACAGCCGGTCCGTCAAGAGTATGTCGAATCGACTCCAACGGCAAGATTGGAATGTTGTGCTGGCAGAACCATGGATTGGTAATCATCGTGAGGACGGCACCCATTTCAGCTGACGAGGATATGTAGATATCCCCTTTAACACTGGCTGGGCGTCACGTCGTGGGGTAGAAACATGACCATGGTATCCAAACAACCCCGACGTTGTGGGAATATCAACACCTGGGGTATACTCGCTGGCTCCCAGCTGACGGCTGAAGATATCCCGATTCTACAGAACTCGGAAGAACATGCCATTCAATAACGAACCCGTGTCCAAGTCATCTGCGTCCGGTATCGATCCCTCCCGGTACCACTCGCAGCAACTCGGGGATCGTGTCAAACACGCGGCAGTCCAGCGGGTTCATCGCCGCATACCTCCACCCCCACGGCCCCCTCCCAGCCGTGGGCCCGACAGGCCGCGTACGTGTCTCGCCAGAACGCGGAGTTCCCCGGGCGCGGTGATGGTATCGCGTACTTCCGGCAGACACTGTTCCCTCAGCCGTCTCTCCAGATCTGCGGAGGCTCTCTCTTGCCGCGCTACTTCTTCCTTCGTGTCAGGTGGCCGAGACTCATTGCAGCCGTCCAGGTCGCAGAGGCCCGCGAGCTCGTCGCAGTGATCAGGCACCTCCATCGGCGTTGCCGCAACCCTGTCCAGCTCATCGCCGAAAAAAAGCTACTCAGGGAATCCAGACGCGTTATATTGTACGTGCTCTCGTCGTCGTCTTCGAGGTCGTCTTCTTCAAACTGTACCGCGGCGACGGCGGGGACTATGGTATAGCGTTAGACATGGGCGGGAGCGTGGACTCTGGACTGTGGAGCTCACCGTAAACCTCCAAGATGCGACGGTTGTGTTCCTTGATGTGGGTTCGGTACGCGCCGACAGCGGATCTGATTTCTTCCGGAGTCGAATACATCACTGATCCAGATGTCAAGCGATTCGTGGTGCGTGGTGACTGGCGATGAGACGACTGTGAGAAAGACAGTTGTTAGCAACGATCCGACAAAACAAGAGGTGATCGATTTGCTGGGATGCCCTTACAGTGGAATCGAGGCGCCTGCGGTGCGTCTCGAATCGTCCTTCTTCTCAACTCGTATGACGACGCGTCCGAGGAGCATACCTGGTCTAAATACGCTGCGAATCGTTGGCTGAGATGGGCATATTCCCGCGGGTTCGGCACGCGCCGTAGGCTGCCGCCTCCACATCGTAGCCAACAGAGAGGATGACTACCCCTGCTAGAAGAGGGGAATTCTGGATCGTGTCTATATCTTTTCAGCGTCGATGTCGGGTCCGAGACCTAAAGCCCAAGAGTCTTTCTTCGCTTGGGCCATCACCGCAGACGCCGGGAACAAAGATGTTGTGGTCGGCAAGACAAGTCACAGGTCATGGGTCATGGGAGTGTAAGCAAGTGGTGCTCTTTTCTGCTTTCATCTGGCTACCTATTCACGATGTCGAGGGGTAATCGTAGTTGCCAAATTCCGTCTCAGTCCATCCTCGAAAAGCAAATCGTCCCAGCTTGTTGCGGTCTCATCGTGTCTGCCCAGCCAGCTCGTGCTCTCAATATTGCCCGTCGCCTCGTCCTCCGCCCAGTCCACAGCAAACCGTGCCAGAGACGACATCGGTACCATGCAAGAAGTAGCGTAGAACGAACGCCTGAGAGAGCTCTCGGGCCGACAAAGAAAACGACTCTGACTTAGACCTGCGTGTTCTGCTCGGCGGGCGCGACGCAGATGAAGGCGGCCGCGAACAGGAGCGTGCACATGACGGCCCAGGTGGTCAGGTGATCGACGGTGCCAATCTCGCTGGCGCTGCCGGCGAGAAGCATGGTGTGAACCAGGGCGGCCATCAGGAGGAAGACGTCCAAGTGGTCACGTTCCTGTTCAGGAGAAGAAAAAAAGAGTCGTCAGCAACCATCCTTCCATGAAGATGAGGCTATCAGGCACGTTGGCCCGGGGAAGAAAAAAAGAAGAAAAAAAAAAAAAAGACACAGGAAATTCGCAGAGTGAAACTTACAATGGTGACGCCGAAAACGTTGCGGCGGCCCTGAGCCTGTCCGATGAAGGCGAGGCACCAGACGAACGGGACGCACTCGACGACGGCCATGCCCAGCTTCAAGAAGGTGGCGTTGATGGGAACGACGGAAGACGAGATGCTCTGGACGTCAAAGGCCAGGCGCAAGACCATGATGAGCCACATGGAGCCGCGGCGGACGAGGACGCGGACGTCGGTCGTCTTGAGGCTGTAGGCGTCCATCAGGAACTCGCAGCAGCCGGGCTCGGGGTGGTTGATGCGCTCGAAGGCGACGACGGGGACTTCGGCGGGGCGAGGGCCCATGGGGACCATCTCGATGGCGTCGCCGGCCTCGTCGTAGAAGCGTCCGTTGCGGTTGTTGAACCAGGGGACCTCGCGATCGAGAGGGAGAACAGGCTGCTCAGGGGCCATGGTTAGGAGTGGTGATGATGATGTTTGAGGGATTTGAAAGTGTTTGGGGGCAATGAATTGATGGAAATTGTGTTGTTTTTGAAAGGTTGGAGAGATTGGTGACCAGGAAACAAAAAGTGCTGAAGGTCTGGGTTGAGGGTGAGATGGAGGGAGAAGTTTCTATCTGGGCTGGGCAGAGCTGGGCTGGGTTTATTTTGGGATTCTTCTTGGAATGGCGGGAGCTACTGATCTGTCTCTGGGTTGCTCCCGCTGTTTTGGATGAAGATGATGGGCTGGACAAGAGGCAGAACTGCTGCTTGTTTTGATTATGTCGTCAGATGTGACTGGGTTCATGACTGTTGGGTGTTTTGATTATGTCGTCGAATCTTATCGTGTTCAGGTGACTTCTCATCTCTTCCTCGCCGTCCAAGCCTTCCAACAAATGGACTTGGAAAGACGGTTGTGAAGGATTCAACGAAGGCTCCCCAATAAACCGAAGAGACGTAGGCATTCATTTGGGAGAGTTGATAGAAGAAGCCTTATGTTGCAGATGAAGAGAGTGTGAATGCCAGGATTAAGAATTGTATCATAGTATCAGGTAACTAGGTCACAGCACAAAAAGATAGAAACATATATAAATGAACATATTAAAACAGTTGTCTTTGAGATGAGAACAAGCAAAGGTCAGGCTAAAGGCTGTAAGCTGCAGATTGGCGCAACCGCATTACAGTGAAAGGCTACAGATACACATCTATAATATAAAGGGCATAGGTCTCGTCAGCTATGCCAGGCGGCATCTTATGTAGAAAAGTCTGGAGCTACTTTTCAAGGTACAGATTAAAAAGATTAGTACTAGAATAACCAAAAGCATTCTGCTGTGGTGTTGATTCTTGAGCCCTGGAGTCAAACTCCATCCATATAGTGGCAAACACACCCAACACACCAAAACTGTCAATTGTGAATATAAAAGAAAGAAGGCGCAGCCTGCCATTTCCAACCTAATCAAGAAATACGTACTTGGAGTAGGGGGCAAAAATGTACCCAGCTTTCGACTTCGTGGCTGTGGTGATGTAAAACACGTCGTCGCTTGTCCTGGCGTAGGGGATTTCAAGAGGAAAATCTCCAGCATTAGCCTAGCAGCAGCCATACGTCGAGTGACATTCAAGCGAAGACACAAAATTTCCTGAGCTCAAATAGACATCAAAACCCTTGACAATGGCAAAGACTAGCGATAGTGCTGGCTATTGGTTGTTTTGACAAAATTATTTATCTACATGCTACAACAGCGCAATATGTATAGCAATTTGCTCCGTGCCTCGTCACAGTAACCGATGCATAGATGGTTCTTTTCGGTCAATTTGCTAGTAGTATACAGTATAATAACATGGGGAGTATAGAGTAGAGTAGTCCAAAGCCGCCAGGCTAGCCCGCCCCTCACTTGCTCGACTCTTCAATCTTTCCGCGTCTACTCCTTATCCCCAGCCGACGCTTTTTGGTGTCTTGGGTTGATTTGGAGACAGGCTGCAATCCCTCTTGTACGACAAAAGTCTTGGTACCCGAGTAACGCCTTTTCTTCGGTCTGAGGCTCTCACGGGCGTGGGATGTCACCTTTCGGACGGCCTCCCTAGGCTTCCGTGCTTTTGCCGGCCGGCGACCAGGATGCGTCTCTTTTCTGTCGGATTTTGGCGCATCTTTAATCTTGGACGCAGTATCACCGACTTCGGCTCGGCTGGAGGCTCCTTCGAGAGCGTCGGCCCGCTCCCCCTGCCTGGCCGTCGACTGCCGGTCCTTCCACCGAGGGCTACGGGACCAGAACTTGCTGATCATTGTCTTGTCAACGGGCGTCTGTCGGTCGGTCGTATAAAAGATGCGTAACCGCTTGTTCCCGGTCCTCAAGATGAGCGCGCAGACACGGCCTCTTGACCTGTGGACCATGGTGTTCCGTATCCAGGTAAGCAGGGTGGTCAACTTTCGGAGGCTTTCCTGGTGCATGGCCTCCCACGCGGCAAAGTACTTGCTGGCGTGGTGCATTTCAATCTTGCGGAAGATGCCCGACTGGTGCTCGCCGACAACGAGCCAGGGCACTCGCCCGAACCAGGCAGCCTGCATGTTGGTCGACTCCTTGAGGTCGTTCAGCCCCTCGTGCACACCCAATACTTGCGTTTTGATCTCGGCCACGGCCGTATGCGGCATAATCCTGCTGCCGTTCCTGGCAACTTCGACCGCAAGATGTGGTAGCTCCTTGACGGTCGTGTATGGGCTGGAGCCCTGGCCCTCTGAGTCTGGCAGGCCGGCGGCCGTCGGGTCCAGAGTCCAGACATTGCCCGGTTCGGGCTGCTTGCAGGCGTCGACTTCGGTCTTCACCACGCACTGCAGGTCGCCGAGCTTATATTGGATCATCCGTATGTGCTCGGAAGTGCCCCTGTACTCGGGGTAAGGCTTCGCGATGGCCCGTTCGAAGCCGATGCCATATTTTGGGGCCTTCGCATCATCCGTTGGTTTCTCTTCGATATCGAATTTGGGGGGTCGCCACAGGAACAGTGTGTCTTTTACTAGCTGCAGGTTGATTCGCAAAGTGGACAACTCCGCGCCTTGGCTGAGGAGAAGGAGATCACTGAGGACCGCCCTGGTGGCCACCAGATGCACGTTGTTGAACTTGATTTCCGGGTTCATGATGGCAGCAGACTCGAAGATGTCATCAAAGAGTCCGCGGGCGGTCCTTTTGCCAGGTATCCGTGACAGGGCGAGGGTGTCTTGGTCGCCCGGCACTCGGAACGGAGGTCTGACCTCCTGCAAGACCGGCGCATGACCTGTGGCTGTCAGTCAGACTTTGCAAGCTCTTGTTCATCATGGTTCTCGAGTAATGACTGACCGGGCACTCTAATCCTCGGAACTCCCTGGTCCTGTTGGTCGTTGGGGGCGACATTGTTGTAGCTGCTGACGATGGTAAAGGGGTCCTGGCTGTGCACTGGAGTGCTCCCTGCCTGGATGTCTTCGAGGTAAAGGGCCGCGGCCGGTAAGGCAGAGCCTTGAGAGCTCTTTGCTGACTTGGGAGTCGCACCGGGGATGCCGTTCCAGAGATACTCTCTGCGGGCGAGCGACACCTTCTTTTGCCATTTGCGAAGGGCTTCGTATTCTCGCTGGATCTCTCTTATTCGATCTTGTTCACTCCGCACCTTGTTCTGGCTCGCTGTTTTGGCGGCCGCGACCTGTTTTTCTGCGCGTTCCTTGGCCCGTTCCTGGGCCCGTTCCTGGGCCTTTTGTCTCTTCTTCTCGGCTCTTTCCAACCTGGCTGCCTTCAGTTCACGTTCCTTGACGATCTTTTCGGCAGCTTCTCGGGCCCTTGCTTCGTTTTCTCGGGCTCTCTTTGCGCGTGCGATTTCCATCTTTTTCTCGCGTTCCAGGAGGCGTTCTCGGCGGGCGATGCGAGCCAGACGACTTTTGGCGGCTTCTTTTTCCGCCAGAGACATGCGGTTCGCGTTCAGTTTCCTGATTCTCGACGCGTGTGTTGCCTGGATTGCGGCATATCTCTGCCTCTCTCGTTCTTTCCTCTCCTTTTGAACATGTTCTATCACTTCCGATTCATGGCCTATGCCGAACTGGAGGAAGAACGTGTCCACTTCATCTTTCTCGCCATTCTCCGAGCCAAGAGGAGGCGGAGGTCCGCGGCGTCTTTCCACTGTCTGCCGGGGCAATGGCCGGCGAGGTGGGCGCTTGTTCAAGTTCGTCTTGGTCGATGCAAAGCCCCTGATGAGATGCCAGGAACGGGCCGTCAGGCGGCGCCCATAGGGCCGTAGCATTGTGGTCCTGTGTCGTAGGTTTTCCGCGGTGGAGCAATACAACCGCGACTATGATGAAAACGAGGCTGTTGGACCATGTTAATGGATGAAACTGTAGGAAAAGGCCAACATTGGTCGATGACTTGGTCATGCGCGTAGGGAAGACGGGCAAACATTCGACAATGTCGAAAACACAGATATTTCGCTGTATCCCGGCACCCGCGAGGTTTACCCGACCGCCGAGCCAATCATGGCGATGGTCTTTCGGTGTGCCTGCTGACTCATCACATCCTCCCCCTGGGCTCTCATCACAAGAAGTTAATTCACTTGAAAGGCTCATTCTCATGGGGTTTGTGTCGATGGGTGATGAACATGTGTGATAGTTGTGGAAATTGATCACGTGTGTTTCTCGCCGAGAATAGATAGTATCACGAGGTAAGTCATAGAGAATACTCATCAACGCAACGTGCTTTTGTCTTATCCGAGTTTATTTTTCACTTTGTCAAGCAAGTCAATTGCGAAGACCGTCGCACCTTTTGTCATCAAACCGATTGATCGTCGCAAGTTTCGCATGGCGTATCCTAGTAGAAAATCCGAGTGAGACGTCTGTACATGAGTGCGCCCAATAAATGATGAAAACCACAAGAAGCGTAAAGTAAATGCAATCGCAATCCGTCATGCAGCTGGTATATGCAAAGAATGAGAAGAAAAAAAAAGGAAGAAAAATTAAAAAAACGCTCAGCCAAATCAGCACAGTCCATCGCGATGCAAGTGATCCAGCACCTCACGAAGACGTCTTCTCAATCTCCGTCACGCCCGCCTCCTTCTCCTTCTCGGACAGCCCGTCGTTGTCGTGCCGCAGGCTGCCGACCTCGGTCTTGCGAAACTTCCTCGCGGAGACGCGCCGCTCAAAGAGAATGTCCAGCTCGCCGTAGGTCCGGCCCTTGGGCTCGGGCAGGCGAAAGTACGACCAGACGAAGCAGACGAAGCAGCTGACGGCCCAGAAGAAGCCGCTCTTGGCGCCCCAGTTCCACGCGGACGGGTTCAGCATCTGCGGCGTGAGGATGTTGGTGACGATGCCGGTGACGTTGTAGAGGTTGCGCGCGAGCACGACCGTCTTTGTCTTGAGCCGCGTGGAGCTCAGCTCGGCGACGAGGGAGTAGCAGACGGGGCCGACGGTGCAGTCGTAGAAGAAGGTGTAGAGGAGCAGGAGGCTGCCGATGGCCCACTGGGCGGCGACGTTGGAGCGGCCGGCGAGGGAGACGAAGCCGATGGTGGCGAGCGTGGCCGTCATGGTGAGCTGGCCGGTGAGGTAGAGCGTGCGGCGGCCAAAGTGCTGCATGAGCAGCCACGAGAGCATGGTGCCGATGGCGCCGATGGCGTACTGGCCGAGCGACATGGTGAAGGAGTTGTCGACGGACATGCCGGCCTGCTGGAAGAAGTAGGTCGAGAAGCCCATAAAGGTCGAGCCGCAGAGCGTCTGGACGGCCCAGGTGCCGCAGACGATCTCGGTGCGGCGGAGGTCGACGCCCTTGAAGCAGTCGGCGTAGGTCGTGCCCGACTGCACCGCCTTTTCGAGCTCGTTGGTGTGCACCATCATGGACACGGTCTCGTCGGCGTTGAAGCCGTGCTGGGCGTTGCGGCTGGTGAGCCGGAGGAGGGCCGCCTTTGCGTCCTCGAGACGTTCCTTGCGGACGAGCCACCACGGCGACTCGGGGGCGAAGAAGATGCCGGTGATGAGGGGGATGGGCCACATCCACTGGAGTGCAAAAGGGATCTTGTAGCCCCATTGATCGGTTCGCTCGACCATTGCTCGCAGGACGCCGCTTGCGATCAGCTGGCCCATGACCCAGCAGAGGTTGACGTAGGTTGTCTGGTCGAGAGCAGTTAGCCAAAGAGACTTCGAGGCAAGTCAGTGAGGAAGGGGACTGGATGCGTACCAGGTAGGCTCGTAGATGAGTCGGGCACACTTCAGAGGCGTACGTGACCGTCAGCGTCTGGAAGATACCCCACGGTATTCCGATGAGGATCTCTCCGACCAACAGCTGCGGCAGAGTCTCGGCGAAGAAGATGATGAAGACAAAGGCCGTCACGCCAATGAGGCCGCCAATCATGGTCTTGCGGTACCCAAACCTGTCGGCGACGATGCCGTTGATGAACAGGCCCGTGATCTCGCCGGCCAGCGCGCCGTTGCTGAGACCCGACTGCCACGCCGACGTCAGCTGATACGACCCGTCGGGCTGGAGCTCGCCAAACTTCTTCTGGAAGACGGGGTAGGCGTAGAGGTTGTTGATGAGGGTCTTGTCGAAGCCCTCCATGACGACGGCGGTGCTGAAGAAGATGGACCAGAAGACGGCCTTGGGGTACAGCCTGATGGACTCGACGAGGCCCATGTTCCGCTCGGCTTCGCTGGCGGCGGCGGCCTCGGAGGCGACGCCGAGCATGTTGGCGTCGGTGACGGACGTGCGGTGCTCCGGGTCGACGTGGACGTTGGAGGGCTGCGCCTTGGGCGCGGACGAGGCGAGGCCGACCATGGTTGCGGCTGTAGATAGAGAGCGACTGTTCCCGTATGTGTGTCGCGCTGTGCGATCCGACATCGACGATGGGTGTTCAAGTCAGAGAGAATGAAGTCCAGACCCGGTCTGATGAAGAACAGGCGCAGAAGGTCCCAGATGCGATGGCGCTTCTAATGTACTCGAGCTCGTGAAATGTTGAGCCCGATGAACCTGCTGGAACTGACAATGTTAAGCTTTTGTCGAGATGGGATAAACCGTCATCTTATATATCCTCCTCGAGATCGATCAACCTGTCGCTCTCCGCCAAGGGATGATGGTGATGCTCCGTCCAGGAGCAGACAAGGTAGAGGAGGTTGAGTTTGGCGGCTTCTCACTGGCTCGCTCAAATACAATTCCAGGTGGCGTGGAAGAGCACGCGGGAGACGTTGACCTCATGGACCACTCTGGTCTTGACCTGCTCAATGCGACGGGAAACCCAAGGACTCGTTGCCTTCTTCCCAAACCACGCGCATGAAAAGCCGGGCACTACCTTAGGACGAGCGAACTCCACCTTCTCCACGACCCATTGGCTCGCGCGGGGAAGAGACGGCTTGGGGATGGACGTAAGGGATGGTCTGGGGTCTGCGCAAGTGGTCCGTAGCTGAATGTAGATGTGCGGCGCGGGTGTGTGTGCTGTGTGTGTGGTTGATGGGGAACACAGGAGCAACCAACGGGACGTGATGTACGGAGTAAGGAGAGTGTATCGAACAACAACGGGACTCTTCTATGGAGTATGGGATGGAGTATGGGAGTATGGAGTACGGAGCATGCTGTATGTACAAGGCAGAGAGAAAGGGATGTTGTCTCTACCGACCCCAGTGAAAAAAAGATGGTGCCGAAAACTTTGACGGGGCGACTGGAGAACGGCGAGACATGGAGCTTGTCTGGACTCGAACGACCGTGTGGCCGGCGACACCGCGAGCATCCCTGTGCCATGTGGCGTGCGTGATGCTGTTTTGGGCCGCGGTGCTTGTCCGCACTGGGAATGGCTTCAATGGAGATCAGGACTCTATCCCAGCTTCGCCAATCACAATGGGTAAAATGTTCGGCAGAACAGCCCACCGGCAATTGGAGCGAGTGTTTCTGCGAGATTTCGCTTCCTGGATTGGCCAATTGGACATTTTGGCTGACGTCGCAAGGTCCAGGGGCCCCTGCAGCAAGCATACACGTAGCTCAGATGGGATAATGATCCAGCAGATTGTGTGGGTGGCCCGGGGAGAGAGAACTGTTGGTTTGCACCGGCGGTACCCTTCTTTGTGTCTTCTTTACTCAGTAAGGGGGCGTTGGTGTTGCGATCTGACATGATCGGCGCCGTGTTGGCTTACGGCCTTCTTGATTTAGCACGTCGTCGGTGTAAGATTCTTGTCATCGTACATCAACCTCAGACGGCGATGACCGTTTCTCCTTGGTGGAGACTCCGCAGTCTCGCAGATACGAAGATTCTGCCATACCTTGCGTTGCGCAGTGAGTAGTCGGCGCGGGGATATTCTCCCAAGTTCCAGCGATTGGTCGATCCTACGAACTTGGTTGGACGAGTTCACGTCGTTGGCGGTCAATAGGGGCCAACATGATGTCTTGTCCGACGTGGCCCCAGACTATTCAAGTTCCATGTCGCTCAAAGCCAAAAGACTATCCCGACTGGAACCCGGGGTAAGTCGTGTCCATGCGTATGCGTATTTCAGCGAGCTCTGCAGCCTCGCCAGCGAATTATCGTCAGCGGTCGACACCACCCGGGCCCTCGTCGGCGAGATGAAAGTCTCCCCAGACGTTTCTTGCATAGTACCCCGTGGGGGGACGTTGACGCGAGGCATGAATGATGTCTGGGGACAGTGTCGGTAACGCCATGCCGC
>RYZW01000336.1:2047-37650 GCA_004367215.1 Colletotrichum trifolii
CTAAATAGGAATAAACTAGGTATTACCTCTACTTATCTATTTTAAAAAAATCCTAATTAATCTTTAATTTTCCCTTTATCTAGTAAGCTTAAGTACTATACTTTTTTCTTTTACTTAAGAATTTATTAAGGAAGGAGAGGAATTTCTTTTAAAAGGTAGAAACTATATAAATAGACTCTAGGGGGGTAGTAGTAATATTAGGGGAAAGTTCTAATTCCCTCTCTATTAACCTAGTAGTTAGTACTATAATCCTCTTATAGAATAGGGTAATAGTTATACTTAGATACTATTATAGTAATTTTTCTATAGTAGTACTAGCTATAGGAGTCTCTTAAAGAATATTAATTCCTTCTATTTTATAATAATAGTTAGCTTTAATACCTAGTTATAAGTCTTCGTTAGGAGGTATACTTTATTAATAGTATCTTGGGGATTATAGCTAATAGGGAATAGTATTCTACCCTAATCTTTCTATTTAATAAAGAGCTATATTTAACTTAATATTTCTTATATTTAGAAATAGTACTCTACTAATTAGTATCTTTTCTTAACTAGTAGGGAGCTGTATTTAACTTAGTATTACTTATATAGGGGATAAATCTGAATTCTAAATATATAAAAGGTTAGGCCTAGGTTATAATTTAGCTATAGGGAGTATAAATATTATTTATTTAGAACTAAGGAGTAAAAGAGAAGTTCTTGTAAAAGGTATAAAAAGTCTGCTTAAAAGTAATACTAGGGGCTTACTAGTAGCTTACTAATACTTAACTTCTTAGGTATAGTTATCAGGACTCAGGTAGAGCTAGAGTTAACCAGCTAGGTATAGCCTATAACAAGTATAAGGGATATCTAGATTACTAAAGATATTATAGATTACTATTATTTTAGTATATTCTTACTAATAGGAAAACTTTTTATTATATAGCTTTAAGATTAGTAGTGTTATTAATAGTAATAGAAAATATATATTATATATAAGTAGTAGTAGGGGCTAAGTATTATATAAAAGGTTTTTAGATAGTAACTAATCCTTAACTATAGGTATTACTACTTTAACTTTAGATTTAGTAGTATAGAAAAGTATTTCTAGTTTTTTATCTGTTCCAAGGAAATTATTAAACTACTTAAAGTAGTATTTAAAATTAGTTTTAAAGCCTAAGATATATTTCTTAATATTATTAAACTCTATAAAGGTCTAATAGTTAAAAACCTTATATTAAACGAGTTAGTATAATACGGCGTAAATCCTCTTTCTTTTTATATTAATTTTAAGTCTATAATCAACGAGGTATTCTTAAAAATAGTTGATTATATAATTATTAATAAGTTGTTATATTACTATAAGCTACTTATTAAAATCTATCTTCAAGTAATTAAAGAATTTATAGCTATAAATCTTTAAATAATCATATTAGTAAATATGAAATACTATATAAGTAACGATGTCTCTGGTATTTATTTCAATAAAACTACTATAATCAATTTTAAAGGATTTTCTGAATAAATCTCTATTGACATATAACTTAAACTTCTCTAGGATCAAGTAGTTACTATTTAGGTTTACCTAAACTATTACTATACTAAAACTTAACTTAGGATTTAATTTAAAATATAATTTAGGGGAAAGGCTGATAGCTCGCTCTCTATAATAACTATTAGTAGATATATTACCCCCTAAACTATAACTTTAGCCTTCCTACCCCCCTACTGACTACTATAGCTAGCCCTTAGTTAATCTAGGGCTAAACCCCTTATAACTATAACTAGTATACTTATTTTATGTTAACTTTTTCATAGATAATAAATAAATAATAACTCCTTTCATAATAACCTTATACCCTTATACCTTTATACTTTTATAGCTGTATATAATTCAAATATCTCGAGATATTCAATTATTACTAACTATAAGTATTCTATTTAAATATTTATTATAACCTCGATATCTATAACCTTTATATCCCCCAGACTAAGCTTTACCTACTAGTAAAATAAAGCTTTATACTACTAATACAAAAGTTCTCTACTATTAATATAAATTCACTTATAAACTCTATATAAGTATAGTAGGACTTAGCCTATTCTTATTAATAAATAATTTTAATATATTAAATATAGCTAATATATAAATAATACTTATATAGATATAGATACTTCTAATATAGCTAGATAGTTTTTAAAACTCCTATAATTATATTATTATAATACTCTAAAGTATCTAGTAACTAGTATTATAGTAAAGTACTAATATTAAAGTATTCTTGAATTAATACTTAGTTTCTAATATTATTAGCTTAGTATAATAGCTTATAGGATAACTGGATAATTTTCTTTTAAATATCTATAAATTACTTATTAATTATAGTATTTAGAATAATTTTATTAAAACCTAGTTTAATATACTAATAACTTTAGTTATAATAGTTATAGTTAGATATTTCTATACTTATCTTATAGTTATCTTTTTATAGGTAACTATATAGATTTCGAGAAGATTTCAGTTCTATTATAAAAGTTATAGAAAAGTAATAGATTACAGAATACCTAGCTTTTATATCTTAAAATAGGTGCTTTATATTATTCTATGTTTAAAAAAATAAAAAAAGTTCTTAACTCTATAACTTTAATGATTACTTTTAGCTACGTATATTAAGCCCTAATCTCGATAAAGATTTTCCTAACTATTACTATAAAGTCTTCTATTACTATAAAATTATATATTAGAACTAGGAGTATAATTATCCATAATAATAAGTAATTTTATTACTATTCTAACTAGTAATAACCTAGTATTAGTATAAATACTATTATCGGGTAAAGTTTATATTTAAATCTATATATAAAGTAAAAGGTTTAGATACTATTCCAGGTATAAAGTAAAAGTAACTAAATAAAGTATAATTTAGATATATTAATAGGAGAATATAGGGGTTTTAAATAGAAAAGAGTTTTTTAAACAAAATAAAAGATTTTGAGATACTATGTAAATTTCTTGAATATAAGAAGTATAGGATACTATAAATCTTATACACTATAAAAGTCTAGTAATATTCTAAAAACATTATTATATTTACTAAATACTTTTTAGTTAGTACTAAAAAGTATTATTTTAGTTTACCTTTTCAATATCTTATAAAATACTTTTAACTAAGCTATTTTAAGAGTATACAGTTAATTCCTTAATAATAGTTTTCATAAGGGGCTAGTATATACTTCAGAGGTTCTTAGTAAGGGATTTAAGTAAGAGGGAATATTTCTAAAGTATTTAAGTTAATAATTATAACCTTCTACTTTATATAAATCTCAAGTAAAAGGTTTATAATTACTTCTTCTAACATCGAAAACCTTACTAATCTATAGTATAGTAGTAATAGATAAGTTAATTAATAATTAATATTAATTTATCTAGTAGGGATAACTATATGCTATATACAATCTCGTTATATAAAGATAAAAGGGTTCTATTATTCGTTATTATTATTACTATATTATATAGCTAAATATGTACATATATAAAGCTCTAGATCTATAGTATAGTAGTTATTTACTAATTACTATAGTATAAAGCTATAGCTAGTAACGGGTATTACTAGTAAAGTATAGAAATGTACAGCTATATATACCTTATATACGCAGAGGCATATAGTTATATATACCGTATACATGCGGAGGCGTATATATCGTACGCGGTAGCGTATGCTTTACAGTATAGCGTTACCGATAACTATCTTAATTAACCATATCATTACTACTTGAGGTTTCTTCCGTTTAAATAGTTCCTCAGAACTAGTATTATATATAAAGTATATGAGGCAGGCAAGAGCCGACTACCGGGTATAGCTTCTTTTAAAGGGTTCCCGAGAAATATATGACTTTAAATAGATTAAAGACTTTGAATATAACTACTATGATATATATGATAAATACTAGTGAAGACTATACTAAGATACTATTATGAATATTTACTAAACTATATAAAACATATCTTTTTACTAGATTTTCTAGATATAAATTTTATAAAAAGAAATAAGTTTCCTAAAATATATAATTACTCAAAAAAGTATTCAAATAGATATAGTAAAAATCTAAACTATTACTAAATAGAAACTATTAGAAATATTTGAGAAACTTTAAGTATCTTTAAATTTCTATACTTTCTACTATAAATTCATTATTAATTACTTCAGAATAATAATACTATTTATAATACTTTTTAAAAAAGGAATAGAAAAGAAAGTTTTTTTATAACTAGAAAATTCGAAATCTATATTCTTAGTACTATAAAATACTTTTTATTTAATAACTATTCTCTAACACTTAAACCTTATTAAAGAACTAGAATAGAAATCGAAATGTTATAGTAAGTAATCTTGAATATCCTATTATAAAAAATAGAAAGCTAGTAGTAACTAGTTATGTATTATTTAAAAAAGCTTAGTAAAATAGAATAGAGATATTAATAAATTATTAGAAACTATTAGTTATTATTAAAAGCTTTAACTATTAAAAATATTACTTAATCAAACTCTCAAAGAAATTTATAATCCTAATAAACTATTAAACCTTAATAAGTACTATAATAGTACTGATATGAAACCTTCAGGGAAGATTTGCTATCAAATTTATAAACCTTTATTATTTAACTTTAATCTAGAATATTAATTTAGAGTTATGAATCTAATAGATAAGTTATCTAGATAAGTAAATTATATAAAAAAGGAAATATAGTATTATCACATATTACTTACCTTCAAAAATAGATTATAACTTACTAAACTAAAATTAGTAGATATTTACTAAAGAATTACTAAAACTAAAAAAAAGATTAGAATAAGTAAAGACTTTAATTTATATAATATAAGTATAAGAAAAATATCTTAGTATAAAAGCTAAACTTAGAAGTAAACGCTACTTAACTTTCCTGAAATACTATTTTACTAAAGATACTAAAGAAATAGTAATAGTTATAACTATAATTACTCAGAATAAAAGTATATATAGGAAAATAGAGAGTACCTAGTAAATATTAGTAAGTAAAGAGAACTTATAAGAAACTAAAGTTATTATTCTGATATAATATATCCTATATTTAGTAATAATAAATATTATAAAGAATAAAATAATATATTTTATAGAAGGCTCTAAAACATACTAAATAAATTATTACACAATTATAGATTTATAATACAGTTTATAAAGTATATATAGAAGAAACCTAGAAAATAGCTAGTAGAAAGAAAAGATATTTAATAAATATAGAAAAGATATGCTTTTTCTAAGAAAAACTAGTTATACTTAATATAGAATCCCTAAAATATAAAGTTATTTATTAATATTATAATAAAAACAAAATAAGCTATATAAGTACTAATAAAACCTATGATTTTAGAAAATAAAACTTCTATTAGAATAATATAACTATAGATATCTAACATTATATAATATTATATTAAATTTACTACGAATTTAATATTAAAATATAGATTATATAACTAATTATAGTCTTTACCTATACTAGTAAAACTATTTTTATAAATTAGTATAGATTTCATTATAAAGTTACTAGAGAATATATATAGAAATAATAGTATATATAATACTATCCTGGTAATTATAGATAGATTTATAAGGTTCGTAATATATATTCTAATAATAAAGAAACTCATAGCTATAAACCTAGTAGTCATATTCTATAAAAAATAAAATACTAATTTAACACTTTAAAAAGTATTAATAATAATAAAAATAAACTCTTTACTAGTTATATTTAAGAAGAATTTCTAATAGAATAACTAATTAAATCATAACTATCAATAGTATATTACTTAGAGATTAATAGTTAAATAGAATAAATATACTAGATATTAGAATATTACTTTAAAGTAGTTACTAGTAATTCGCCTATCATCTAAGCAATATAATTTAAAGAAACTATATTTGTATATACTAATAATAAATATAATACTACTAAGTACTTATCAATAGAAAAGTTATATACGTTTTACGTAAGAATAGTTGAATATATAACAAAGAAAACCTAATAATATAAATTATTATAAAATAAGTTATATATATTAATTAAATATATTACTAGATAGTAGAGTTTTAGTAAATAAAAGTTGAAAATGATATAAAACTCTATAACTTAAAATACTAATTATAAATATATAATTAAGGAATATTCATTAGACTTTAAATATAAAACTTCAGGTTTAAATATAAGAAATTAGTATTAAAATATATTAATTTCTTAATAATTAAAATAATGGGGGAATAGGTATATAGAATATATTCACTAGAATAGTACTGCTAAATATGTAATATATTCCCTATCTCTCTACTTAAACTATAAATAAAATAGCGAGAAGATACTAATAACTAAACTATGTTTCCTGAATTAAAGAATAGCTTTATAGAATAAGAAGTAGAAGATATTATAATAAAATAAAGAAAACTAAATAATAGATATTTCCTTATAAAATAAGCTAAGTAGCCTATAAAGTATAATATATAAGACATTATAGCTAATTTAAGTAATATAAAGTAAACTATTGAGAAATTCAAAATATAAATAGTCTAGTACTATATAAAGTAAAATAATTACCTAGAACTTAATACTAAGAACTTAATAACTATATCTTAGAGAAGAAAAAGAAGTAATTCTATTAACTATTTAAATAACTTAAATATCATTCTAGAAAATATATCTTTAAACTAGAAAAAGTAAGATATTTTAATAATAGCTTAACTAGTATATATAAAATAAAATAGTTATTATATTTAAAACTTAGACGTATTCTTATAAACGTATCCCTAATGTCTCTTTATAAAGATAGTAAGAGTATTAAGTACTATAAATATAATAAATATTAGAAGTATAATAAAAATACGTACTAAAGTTATAATAAATACTATGAATATAGTAGTCTTTTTTAGTAATGAAACTTTCTTAGTAATAAAAACCTTTTTTATCATGAAAGTTTTTTTAGTTAGTATAGCTTTTTAAAAAGTAGTAGATTTTTAAGTAATATGTTAGTAGCTATTAGATATAAAAGTAATAAAAGTAGACGTAAAATTACTATAAGCTTTATATTCTTTAGTAAAAAGTTCTTTATCTTCTTCCTCTTCTTCTTCTACTTTATCTTCTTCAATATTATTAGGAGAAGAGTAATACTAAGGGCTTATTAAGTAGATTTTAGTAGATAGAATATAATTAATAAGTATAGGGAAGTTAGTTTTATTAGTAATAAAGCAAAAGGCCTATAAAAAGGTCTCTATAAATATAAATTCTTTATTCTTATTATTATCTTTATTATTACCTTTACTACTATCTTTAGAAACATATAGTAAACTTAAGATATATATTTAGTAAAGTATAATAATATTAAAACTATAAAGACTAAAGTAATTACTAGTAATAGAAATAAAGTATAAGGATATATTATATTCTAAATATTTAGTAATATAGTAGTGAAACTTATTATTAAATTAAGGAAGTCTTATAATAGGCAAATCTTCGATACTTTTAAATACTAAGTAGTAATAAGGATTATCAATGAAATAAACTAGTACTTCTTCTAAAGTAATGATAAGACTATTATTCTAAAAATAAGTATACTATATAATAGATAGATAATAAAGTGCCTTAGGTATAATTCCTAAAATATTAAGCTATTCGATTGAGTAGTAATAATAATATAGTAAACCTTTAGTAATTTATAATAACTAGATATTTAATATATATATACTTATAAATAGAAAGTATCTCCTAGACAAAAATAGTTTGTAGTAAGTTTCTTCTTTCATATATATTTCAAAAAGTTACAAATAATTTCACTTACTTCCTACTACTTTACTAATAACTCAGTAAATATATAGAACAGTTTACCGTTATTTTTAGAAGTTATCTCCCTTTACTTAAATATCTAGTAATAGATAATAGTTTAGTTCTACGTTACCTAAGTAGTACTATTTAACTTAAATAAAACCTAAAATATTAAGGTTACTATAAACAGTAAAGATATAGCAAGAAAATAACTTATACTATAATATTTCAACTTATTTTTCTCATAGAAGATATATTTTATTATATAATTACTAATGATATAAAGTAGCTTTTTACTATTGAGGTAAAGGAAAGGAAAATAGCTAAAATAAAATACATAATTACTAAACTAAAGCTAAAAGAACCTTTATTAGTAAAGTTATTATAGATATGAATAAAGACTTGAAATATAGTAGTAATAGAAGTAATATATAATATTATTATAAAATATACAATACAAAGATAATAAAAAAGAAAAGAAATATAAAAATGATAAAATAAATAGAGAAGAAAGTAATAGTAAGCTCAATAATAAATATAAAGAGATATCTAAAAATAGAATATTATAAAAATAAACGATAAGAAAATAATGAAATATACATGGACGAAAGTGGAAAGTATTTATTAAACATATAGTGAAGTCTTATAGAAAGCTATAGTAGATTTCGAAGAACTATTTCTCATAAATAAATACTATAAGATGAAAAATATTAATATATTAGTAGGATAATAATAAACATATTTATAAATAACAGAAAAAACAAGTAAAAGCCTAGTAATACTATTAATAAAAATACGTTTTATTATTTAGACTAGAAAAAGTTAATTAAATAAATAATAGTTTTACGATAGGATAATTACTAGTATTAAAGGAAGTATTATATATAATAAATAGTTCGTAATATAGTATAAGCTTTATAGGGAATATAGGGAATATATAATCGTAGATTATACATAATAAATAGTAAGTAATATAGTATAAGCTCTATAAGGAATATCAGGAATATATAACTATAGCTTTAGGGATTAAGGCTTTTAGAGAGGGGAATAATTATAAACATATAATAGATAGACTATATAGTATATTTAGTAGCTAGCTAGTAAAATACTAGAAGAGTTTTTAGTAAAACGATTATAACTTAAATCCTTTAAATAATAATCTATATAGTAATACCAACCTTACTTATATATCTAAATCTTTCCTAGTTAAAGCCTTTAGCTATACTCTTACAAATTTCAATACAATATAATTAAAGAAATTCAATATAAATCTCTTCTTCTAAATTTCTATATAAAAAACTCTGACTATATTAGTATAATAGATCTCCTAGTTTTTAACTATAACTACAACTAAAAGTATTTTAAAAATAACTAGATTAGAATTTATAATAAAAGTCTAGGGGAAGGGCTAATAGCTCGCTCTCTACTGCGACTATTAGTAGATATGTTACCCCCTGAAGTATAACTTCAGCCCTCCTACCCCCCCTACTAACTACTATAACTAGCCCCTAGTTAATCTAGGGCTAAACCCCTTGTAACTATAGTAGCTAGTATACCTACCCTATATTAACCTTTTTAACAACAAATAACAAACAACTCCTTCCGCGACAACCTTATACCTTTACGCCTTCACGCCCTCATACCCTTATACCTTTATACTTTCACGCCCTTATACCTTTACAGCTACGCATAATTCGAATATCTTGAGATATTTAATTACTACTAACTATAAGCATTCTATTTAAATATTTACTATAACCTTAATATCCGCGATTTTAATATTTCCTAGACTAAGCCTTATTTACCTCTAAGACGAGACTTTATACTACTAATACGAAAGTTCTCTACTACTAATATAAGCTAACTTATAATCTCTATATAAATATAGCGGGACTTAGCCTACTTTTATCAGTAAATAATCTTAATATATTAATTAATTATAGTTAATAGCTAATTTATAAATAATACTTATATAGATATAGATATTCCTAGTATAGCTAGATAGCTTTTAAAACTTCTATAATTATATTATTATAATATTCTAAAATATCTAGTAATTAGTATTATAGTAGTATATTAATATTAGGGTATTACTTAATTAATACTTAGTCTTTAATATTATTAGCTTAATATAGTAGGTTATAGGTTAACTAGATAATTTTCTTTTAAATATCTATAAATTACTTATTAATTATAATATTTAGGATAATTTTATTAAAACCTATTTTAATAAAGTAATAGTTTTAGTTATAATAGTTATAGCTAGATATCTCTATACCTATTCTATATTTCTTTTTTTATAGATAGTTATATAGATTTCGAGGAGATTTTAGTTCTATTATAAAAGATATAGAAGAATAATAGATTACGGAATACCTAGTTCTTAGTATTCTATTTTATTCTATTTTTAAGAGGTTTATAAAAGTTCTTAACCTTATAACCTTAGTAGTTATTTTTAGCTATATATATTAAGCCCTAGTCTTAATAAAACTTTCCCCGACTATTACTACGAGGTCTTCTACTATTATAGGGTTAAATATCGGAACTAGGGGTATAATTATCTATAATAATAGGTAATTTTATTACTATTTTAACTAGTTATAAGCTAGTATTAGTATAAATACTATTATTAGGTAAAACTTATAGTTAAATCTATATATAGGGTAAAGAGCTTAGATACTATTCCAGGTATAGAGTAAAAGTAACCAAATAATAAAAGTCTAGAGATAATCTATACTATATTCTTACTAAAAATCTTTAATTACTAAATAAGCCTTATATTTATTAATAGTCTTATCTAGGTTAAGTTTCTACTTAAAAACCTATCTTATAACTATAGGTTTTTTCATAGGATATTTATTTAAAAGCTATTTAGTAGAAATAGCTTTAAAAATCCCTCGATTAATTAGCTAGCTAATTTTAGTATAAATAGCCTTAAGCTTATTATCTTTTTTAATATTATTTAAAGCCTATCTTAGTATCTAAAGCTTTAAATAAATAGTAAAGGTATAGGGTAAAGAAAACTTTATAAGAAAAAGTAAAACTTCTATAATCGCTATAGTAAACTCTAAATTATTAATACTAGAATTTGAAATAGTAAGAAATACTACCCCTACTATAATATTAACGAATCTAAAATAAGCTATAAAAGCTAACTTAGATTTATAGATTCTAGTTAGTATAAAAATAAGAGCAATTTTAGAAGTATCTTTATAAGATATAACCAAGCTTTTTTCTATAAAAATAGTAAATTCATTACTATTTTTACGATTTCTTTAGAAAGATAGTATACTAAAGCTTTAGTACTTAAAAACCTTAGAAGTTCTAAATCAAGCCTATTATTTTTTTAGGGAAAGAATAATTGAATAAAGCTTGTAAGGGAGTAATTGAAAGTCTTGTTATAGTAGTTAAATTAACTAATTTAACTACTATAGATATAATAGTATTTCATATATAGAGGAGTAGCTTTTCTGAAAGTAAAATAGTATAGGTTTTTTCAATTAAAACCTTATTAGTATATTTTATAATACTATTTTGTTCGGGGATATAGAGTACTGAGTGCTCTATAATAATACTTTTCTTTTAGTATAACTTTCTAAAAGTTTAAGGTTGAATTCTTAGCTATTATTAAGGTATGGAGCTTTAGGATAACGTTTCAGTTAAGTTTTATAGAATTCTAATTAGGCTGTAATATAATTAGAAATATCTTTCTTTTAGTTATAAAATCTATAATCTTATGGGAAGTATAGTTATTAGTATAGGAAATAGTATAATTATTCCGAGTATTATTAGTAAGGTTTACTTTAATCGAATTAATATAAGTTCGATAAAGTAATTCTATAGCTTTATTATAGCTAAATTCTAATTTTTACCTTACTATTTTACTTTTAGTATAGTTAGGATGCTGTAAATTAGCCTTCTTTAGCTGATTTATAGGTATTCCTTTTATAATTTTAGCTATTTTAGCTAAAAAAGGATAACAAGGATACTTTAGGCGATAATACTACTATCTAGTGATAGTTATTATTTCTATATTCAAAGAGGTAATGTTTACTATAAAAACCTCAAAATCTACTAAAGAGTTTTCTATAGATTAAAGAGAGCTTTATAATTTAGTAGATAAATTGACTAGACTTTCAGAAAGCTTTATGTTATAACTAGTAGATACTATAAACCCTACTAAACTATGATTAAAATTATCTATAAATTTAGTAGTTTTTGGTATATATATAATATTTATACCATATGTTTGGAAAATGTCCTTCTGTACTTTCTAAAAAAGCTAAGAATTATAATAGTTTTTAGTAAGTAAAGGTTTTATAGGTTTTTTAGTTATAAGTAAATAGAACTTATGCTATAAATTTAGAACTGTAAATAGTTTGTTCTTAGTATTATGTAAGATACTATCTTTTATATAACTACTTTTATTATATTAAAGTTACATTAAAGGCCTTTAACTTATCTAAAGTTATATCCTTTTCGGGAACTTTTTAAAGGAAGCTATATCTAGTAGTCGGCTCTTACTTTATAAACCTTATAGATACTACTAGTATTAAGGAACCGTTTAAATAGAGGAAATTTTAGGTAGTAAATATAGTCAGTTAATATAATAGGTGATAAATAGAAAAAGCATAAGTCTATATCTATTATAATTACTTAATAGAGAATCATAAGTATATAATACTAGATACTAGCTAGCTAGTAATACTTATTACTAGCTATTAATAGTTATTAGCTATCAATTTTAATAGTTACTAGCTATTAATGTTAATAGTTACTAATTACTAATAGCTATCAATAGGAGCTAATAGCTAGTAATAGTTACTATATATTTTATATAACAAGAAAGTATAAACTACTATTTATACTTACCTATTATAGGATTCGAACCTACTATTCTTGTTATAGAATAGTAAGAGTTAGCTAGACGTTAAACTACTCTATTAAGTAAGTCTACTTTTATTATAATATAATATTTACCCGCTTGACGTAGTAGTTTAACGTCTAGCTAGCTCTTACTATTATAGTAAAAGTAGTAGGTTCGAATCCTATAGCAAGTAAANGGTAAGTATAACTAGTAGGTATATATATACTTTCCGGTTATATAAACTATATAATAACTACTACTAGCTATTAGTACTTGCTACTATTACTATTAATAGCTAGTAATTATTAATAGTAGCTAGTAATAAGTATTACTAGCTAGCTAGTATCTAGTATTATATAACTATAATTCTTAAAGAGTAATTACAATAGATAGGCCTATACTTTCCCTATTAATTACTATTATATTAACTAACTATATCTTACTACCTGAGGTTTTCTCTATATATAGTTCCTCAGAACTAGTAGTATCTAGTAGGTAAATAAGGTAAGAGCTGATAACTAGGTATAACTACCTTTAAAAAGTCCCAGAGAAATATATGACTTTAAATAGATCAGAGACCTTCAATACAACTATATAATAATATAATATTCTAGGAAGAATATTAATTCGAAACTCTAGAATATAAAAGGTACTAGTTAATTGTATAGTATTTATAAAGTCTTTATAGTAAATAGGTAGTTTTATAGTATTTATATTAGAGGGATTTGTAGGACCTTTACCTGTAAATATAGGAGTTAGGTTCTATAAAGTATCTATTTTAGTAAAACACTAAAAGCTATTAACTATATCAATAGTAAAGCTAATATTATAAAACTAAGAATTCTTGTTAGATTAAAATACTATAGGCTTAGAAGGTTTTTTAGTATTTAATGAAGAATTTTCCTAATAAGTAGTACTTATAAATACTCTGAAAACCTTTTTATAGAGCTTTTAAGTTCTATTTTAGTTATAGTAACTGAAGCTATAGAGGTTTTAAAAGCCTTAGAAGTAAGCTTTTATTATTTATTAGAAAGCTTTGATAAGCTTGTCGAATAATTTCTTTAGAAGAACATCCTTTGTTTTGTATATTTTTTAATACTATTAATAGGGTTTTCGGATCCGTTTTTAGATTTCTTAGATCTTTTAGAAGGGTTAAGTATAGGATTCTTTCTGAAAAGCTTTATAATAAAGCTATTTTATGAAGGGGTTTCGATTTCCCTATAGTTTTCATCTACAATATTAGTTATAAAAACTTAAAAAATATAAAGAGCTAGGCCTAGGCTATGATTTAGCTTGAAAGAAACGTGAATACTATTTATTTAAAACTAAAGAATAAAAGAGAAGTTCTCGTAAAAAGCGTAAAAAGTCTACTTAAAAGTAATATTAGAAGCTTACTAGTAACTTACTAGTACTTAGCTTCTTAAGTATAATTATTAAGACTTGAGTAGAATTAGATTTAACTAGTTAATTATAGTTTATAATATTACTTCTTCCTTTACTAGTAATATACTAAAATTACTTTTTAAACTTTCTATTATATCTATTAATTAGTTTAAGATTTATCTTAAACTAGTCTAATATTTCTATTTTTTATATTATATCTACTATTTCCTACATAAGATTTATAAATCTTTTCTATTTAATTAAAACCTATTATTACTATTTTCTATTTACTTAGTATTATCTTATTCTTAGGATATCTTCAATTTCATATTCTAGTTTACTATTATTATTGAATTTAAGTAGTAATTAAAAGTGAATAATGTTTTCTTTATATAAAGAATTACTAGTTGTTTTCTAGAAGGGATTAATATAGAGTTTTGAATATATTATCTTAGGTATATTTAACTTAATAATATATAGTACAATTATTCTTATTATTTTATATTTATAGTATAGTTAGTCTAGGTTTCTATTTAGTTATGATAATTTATAATTTAAGATATTTAGCTATATTGTATTATTTAACTTATATTTATCTAAAGGGTATCAGTATTTATTAGCTTAAACTGTATTCTATTATCAGGTTATTATAATATCAGTTTATGTAAATACTGTAATATCTTTTATTTTATTAATTTAAAAGCTAGGTAGTAGTTTTTCTTTTAGATATAATTTCTTTGATATTCTTAATAGTAAGTATAAAGTTAATATAATAAATATATTCTATAACGAATAGTATAGCTTTGACATTGGAAATATACCTATTCTATAAAGTAAACCAGATAATAAATAATACATTTCCCTGATTATCTTAGGATTAGTATATATATATATATATATATATATATATAGTATATCATTTAAACTTCCTTATTCTAATATTGTATTTCTTTATTAATTTAAGAGTAATAGTTAGTACTAAGTAGCTATATTACTCCTATTGAATAGTAAAAATCTTTCTAAAACCTATTTATTTAGTTTAAACTATAATTACTAATAATCAACTATAATAACTTCTAAAACCTATAGTAGTAGCTTAGGAACTACTAAGTATATATTTTAGCTTCTATAGTATTTATCTCTTTAACTATTACTAACTTATTAAGCTTATTAATAATATCTTAAAAATACTAGTTCCTTTTTATTCTAGTTGATAAAATATTAGTAATAAAATCTATTAATAACTGGAGTATAATTAATCAAGTATTAGGAAGGATTTTGAGAAACCTCTTTTTATTTATTTCTAGATATATGTATTACTATAAGTATTGTAGTTCTATAGAAATTACTTTACTATTTATAATTAACTAAACTAGAAAAGTTTCTTATTTATAATTTTAAGTATACTATTCTCCCTTCAATAACTAGTAATAGTAAAGTTAAATAATTCCTAGACTAATTTTATCTTTAGTTTTATTGTACGTAATTAGGGGGCAAAATCTAGTATATATTATATATAACTAAATATAGCTAAGCACGTTACGCGAAGCTCTATTTTAAATAGTTTAAATAAGGCGAAACCTAGTAGAGATAATACCGCGGCTGAGGTTTCTTCTAGCGAAAACTCTATTACTTAAATATATTATTCCTAATATACCTTTCTAGATTTAAAAGCTTTATTTATAAGCTAGCTTCTAAATAATATTATTAATATTTTATTTACATCTTATAAGAAATATTCTAAATAACTGTTTTATTCTTATTAAACCTCTACCCCTATAGTAAGAAAAGTAGTACTATTTTTAGGTTATTTAGGTACTTCTTATTTACTAGGGGGTACCTTAAATATAAAGGTTCTAGTATCCCTAATATCTCAAAGCTTTTCTTCTTATTATAATTTTAAATAGTATAACTAATCTATTATATTAATCTAAGTAATAAAAGTACTAAACTAGTAACTTTAGAGAAGTTTTGTAAAACTATTAGCTATAAGATCCCCTAAAAATATATATTTAATCTTAAAATACCTTTACTAGTTCTCTTAATATAGCTAGTAGTTATAGATATTTATATATTTTAACTTTATATATAGTTAAACTATTTTAGCTTTTATAAAATATATTATTTACTAGTTATTATATTAGATTTAGATAGCTAGGTAAAACTTATATACTCTATTTTTATTAAATATATTTATTATAAGGTCTATTTAAAATATAATAATAAAATAACTAGTAAAAATAACTTCTTAAATAACTTAAAATAGTACTAAAAGCTCTATTTTAGTTATTAAAATAGTAATAGTATTTTATTTATTAGCTTACTATATTATTAAGTTTCTGAAGAAATATATAATATATATTTAAAAGTGTTTTAATTAGTACTATTATCTATAAAGCTAATATCTATAGTAATAACGAGGCTATTAAATAGATTACTAGCTTTGTAGCTAAACTTAAGGTAGAGGTTCTTCGTCTCGTTAAAGTATTATATTATTTATTTAGCTTTAGTATAGTAGTTATCTAAAAAGTTTTAGTTAAAATGTAATTATTAGTTTACTATATAAGTAGTATCTAGTCTTATTATAATAGTAGTATAATTAATAAAGTTAATATTTTATTAATAGTATTTAATTTCTATATAAGAAGCTTAATTATATTATTGGAAAAGTTTATTAAATTATAGAGAATTCTCAAATTACTTATATATTATATATATTTCGTAGAATACTTAAGAAGTTTTTTAATATATATTACTTATTAGAACTATAGTTATTATATTATTTAATCTTAAATAACCTTAATACTGAGAAACTACTATAAATCTTTATTTCTCCTGAAATAATATTTCTTTTAGAGGTCTACTAATAATATAAATATTTTAGATATATTTTTTAAAAAGAAAATAAGTATATAATTATTAATATAGAAAAAGAAGATAATATACCTTTTAAGCTAGTAATAAAACTTTCCTATAATAAGTTTAAAGCTAGAGTATTTAAGACTTATTTTTAAATAGTATTACTAGAAGAAAACAGATCTCTAAAAACTATATAGTAATTTATTTAAATAGTAAATCTTATTTAATATTTAATAACTTAGTAGTATCTCTATATAAATAATCTTAGTAAGTATTATATATATAAAAGTATTAATTATATTTTATTAGAATAGTATAAGATTAAAGTAGTTAGTAATTATTATAAAAGTTTGAAATAATATATTTACTAGAATTACTATATAGGTCTTATAGTTATCTTATAACTATTAATCTCTATAAATAACTAAGTAAGTTTTAATTTTCAAGAAATACTTATACTTATTAAGCTTATAAGTATAAACCTAGTAATACCTTAGAATCTTTAAGTTTCTCGTAAAAGCCTTATCAATTTTATTCTAAGAACGAGATTTAATATAACTCTTAAGATAAGTTTTTTTTAGCTATTATTATTATTTTAGTATATAGATAAATAAGTATTACTAAATAAAACATAAGTAATAATAATAGTTTTTACTATAAGATTTTTAGAATAAGAATTTCTATTCCCTTATATTTTAAGTATTTTCTAATATTTAATTTATTTTATAGTTAAAGTTTATTATTAAAAATCTTAATATTTATATTTCAGAGTCTTCGAGAAAGTTAAATTTCTAGGACTTCTTCTAATTAACTATTTATATAACTCTATAATAATAAGTAAGAGTATTTTAGAGTATTTTAAAATAATTAAAAAGTACTAGCTAAGAAAATAGCTTTAAATACAGATTTCTCTATTATAATAGAGTATTTTATCTATTTTTTATATTTAACTCTCTTTAGTAATACTTAAACTCCTTACTTCCCTATAATCTTATCTATATAAATAAGATTATAGAAGAATATAGTAAATAACTCTAGAAGGGTTACTAATATAAACTTTATAGTTTTAAATATTTTATAAAACTTAAAAATAATTATTATATAGATATAAAACCTCGAATTACTATAATTACTTCCTATTATATTAATTCTTTTATTAAGTTTTTTATTTTAGTTTAAATAAATAACTAAACTAACTTTAAATAACTTTACTATAATTATTCACTTTTATAACTAGTAAGTAATATTATTAGAATTAAATTATTTAAAATTATCTTATAGAGAAATTAAATTTCTATTATAAATAGTATTTTGTTAAAAGAGATATTATAGGTTATAATAACTTTATTTTAGAATAAGTTCTATATTTAATACTAGTTAGTTGAGATATAGCTAACTAAAAAGCTAATAAAAATATACCCCTCGAAATATATTAGCTAGTTATATTTTAACTTTATATCTATAATTAAAATAAATTATTTATAACTATAAGTATAAAAATAAGTTAAGTCTAGTTTTATAGTATTATATTTTCGAGTAGTTTTATAAAATTTCTAGTATAGTATTTACTAGTTTAAAAAGTATATTAGTATTTAGTAATAAAGAAATATTATAACTTATAGGGTTTTAGGTTAGAAATTATAAAGTAGCTTATTACTATACTTTATAGCTCTCATATAAGCTTTAATAATAATTCTAATATATTTAGTATCCCTATTTTAGTTTTAGGTATATAGAGTAAATAGCTTGAGGTATATATTTTAAGAAGTAAGGTCTAGTTTTAACTTCTTATACCTAGAAACCTTATTATTATATTCGAAAACCTTAATATTAATATTATACTAGTATTTAAGGAATACTATAAAACTCTTAAATATTTCTATAATTATAGTTCTAGTATAGTTAATAAAAGAGAAATCTTAAGAGTAATTAGTAGTTTAGTTTATAAATATTGAAATAGAAGTATAATTATTATAGTTCTAATAATAGGGGTAAAAGTTAAAAGTAATATATTCCCCGGGAATAGTATATAAGGTATTCTTATATTCTATATAGTGAATCTTTTATTTAGCTTTACTAATACTATATATTTTATATATTTCTTAAGTAAACTAGTATTTATTATATTTCGAATAGTTATTAGTACTATAAATACTTCGTATAGTAGAGATAAGGTAATTTAGAGGCTTTTTACTAGGATATTTTAAGTACTAGTAATAGAGCTATTCATTATTTTTAGGGGTTTTTAAATAATATTTATAATATAATACTAGTACTAGTAATATCTAGGAGAAAGCTTATACTATACTACTTATATAGCTAAAATAGTTGATTTCCCGTAAAATACGCGATATTTAAAGATTTATTAGCTATATTAAATATTAACTACTATAATTTCTAAATAGTTATTCCTCTATAGTTAAAATAGATAGTTTAGCCTAGTATCTTACTAGTAGTTTCATTTTCATAACTACTAGGAAAAGATAAGGTTTATTACTAGAATAATATAGAAAGTGATATTATAGAGGTATAATTTAACTTCTTTATTTTCTATAATTTAATTAAAAATTAGTATCTCTATAGTTTTTAATTAGTATAGGTTTTATACTATACTAAATATAGTTTCCCGCGGGAACTTTTCGAAAAATTATAAAATACTTTATATCTTAGAAGATATTAACTAAAATACCTAAATTAAAGATAAAAAAGTCTTAGAGGGGGTATTATTAAAACTTTTCTTTATAGTATACTTACTATATTTTATTATAGTTAATTTAGTTAGAAAACTAGTTATATAGTTACTATTATCTAAAACTCTAAACTCTTTTTAAAAAGTCTAAATCCGAGGCTAATAACTACTTAATTTTCTCTTTAGTTAAAGTATTTAGTATTTAGCTTTTATAAGCTAATTAAAAGTATATATAGTAATAGTATACTAAAAAGTAATTTAAACTATATTTTAGAAAATATAGAAGCTTATTAGAACCCTAGAAATATTTCTTAATACTTTAAGTATTTAGAGTAGTTATAGGAGTTTTAGTTAAGATATTAAAAGTACTATAGTCTATTTTACTATACTAGAGAAATTTAAGGAAATACTAAATAGTTTCTATAATAACTAAGATAATTTTATTTAGGAGTATTAAATCTAAATAACTATTTAGTTACTTTTGCTCTGTACTAAGAATAGTATCTAAGCTCTTTATTTTATATATAGATTTATCTATAAATTTTACCTAGTAATAGTATTCATATTAATACTAGCTTATAACTAGTTAAAATAGTAATAAAATTACCTATTATTATAGATAATTATATCCCTAATTCCGATATTTAACCTTATAGTAGTAGAAGACCTCGTAGTAATAATCTATATAAGGAAAGCTTTATTAAGATTAAGGCTTAATATATAAAGCTAAAAATAACTACTAAGGTTATAGGGTTGAGAACTTTTTTAAACCTCTTAAAGATAGAATANTTATAACTTATATTACTATATTTTCCTCTATATAGTAATACTAGTACTATAATACTTTATTTATATATTTAAAAATCTAATTTATTAGGTAAACTTAGTTCGAATATTTATATTAGTAATTTTAAACCTTTAAAGTATAAAGATTATAGAAAAGTATATAAACCTTTAAACTTTTTTCTATAAAATCTATAATATCCTTTATTTAAACTTCTTTAGTAATAACTTATTAAATAAGTTTAATTTAAATATTTATATTAATAATTTTAAACTTTTAAAATATAGAGATTATAAAAAGCTATATAAACTTTTAAGCTTTTCTCTATAAAATTTATAATATCCTTTATTTAAACTTCTTTAGTAGTATTAACTAGGAATTATTAATCTTCTTTATAGTTAATTTTTCTAGGGGTAAGAAGTTCAAGAATAGCTAATTTAGGTATTTTATAGGTTTATTAGTATTATTTAGTTTTTAGAAAATTACTTAAGAGTAGCTTTTAAGGAGGTTCTAGATAGAAATTTTAGTAAATTATTATTTTAAAGTTAAGGTATTCTTATAGATTATAAACCTTAGCTTCTACTTAAAAAGTATTATACTAGGTAAGCTACTAATTAGCTCTTTTAAGGATTAATATAGGGGTATTTTTAGTAGATATCTTAATATTTAAAATATATAAATTCAGGTAATATATACTTTTAGCCTAGTAGCTCTTTAGTATTATGAGACTTTTAATTATTATATATAATTAGGGGGTAAAATCTAATATATATTATATATAACTAAATATAGCTAAGTATAATACGCGTAGTTCTATTTTATCTAGTTAAAGTAAGGCGAGGCTTATAGAGATAGCGCTATAGCTAAGAGTTTTTCTAGCGAAAACTCTACTACTTAAATATGTTATTCCTAATATTAATATAGTAGTTTAATATCTAGCTAGCTCTTACTATTATAGTAAGAGTAGTAAGTTTGAATCCTATAGTAAGTAAGCGTAACTAGTAACTATATACTTTCCGGTTATATAAACTATATAGTAACTATTACTAGTTATCAGCTCTTACTACTTACTATTAATAGCTAGTAACTATTAATAGCTCGTAACTATTAATAGCTAGTAATAAATATTACTAGCTAGCTAGTATTAGTATTACGTAACTACAATCCTTAAAGAGTAACTATAACGGATAAACCTATATTTTCCCTATTTATTACCTATTAAATTAACTAATTATATCTTACTACTTGAAATTTTCTCCGTTTAAATAGTTCCTCAGAACTAGTAATATCTATAAGGTAAAGAAAGTAAAAGCTAACTACTAGGTATAGTTTGCTTTAAAAGGTTCCCCAGAAGTATAGAATTAAATAGATTAAAGACCTTTAATACAACTACTATATATTGAAGTAATAAGAATAACTGAATGAGTTTATTTTAGGAGTTGTAATAAATTATACTTTTAGAATAAAATTATTAAAGTTTTTATAAAAAGTTTAAAGATTTTAAAGTATTAGTAGGTTTATACTTATAAGCTTAATAAATATAAATATTTCTTGAAAATTAAAGCTTAACTAGCTATCTATAGAGATTAATAGTTATAAGATAACTACGAGACTTATATAGTTATTCTAATAAATATATTATTCTAAACTTTTATATTAATTACTTTAATCTTAAGCTATTCTAATATAATATAATTGATACTTCTATATATATAGTATTAAAGGAGGTTGTTTATATAGAAATATATAAGAGTATAGCTAAAGGCTTTAACTAGTAAAGGTTTAGATATATAGGTAGGGTTTATATTATTATATAGACTATTAATTGAAAGATTTAAGTAATAATTTTTCTACTACAAACTCTTCTAGTATCTAGTTAGCTAGTTATTAAATATTTTATATAATCTATTTATTATATCTTTATACCTATTCTTCTTTTTAAAACCCTTAATCCCTAAAACTATAATTATATATTCCTTATATCTATTATAGAACTTATATTATACTCCTGACTATTTATTATATATAGTCTATAATTATATACTCTTAATATCCCCTATAAAACCTATATTTTATTACTAATTATTTATTATATATAATATTTCCTTTAATACTAGTAATTATTTTATTATAATACTATTATCTATTCTATTAACCTTTTATAGTTCAAATAGTAGAACTTATTTTCCTTAATAGTAATACCAGGCTTTTTATCTATTTTGTCTATTATTTATAAATATATTTATTATTATCCTAGTAATATATTAATATTTTTAATTATATAATATCTATTTATTAAGAATAGGTTTTTAAAATCTGCTATAGTTCGTTATAAGATTTCGCCATATATTTAGTAAGTATTATCTATTCTCTTCTATATTTACTTTATTATTTTCTACATTTTTCTTTTTATAGTATTTTATTCCTAGATATTTTTTCATATTTACTGTTTATCTTACTATTATTTCTTTTCTCTGTATACCTTTTTCTTTTTTTATCTTTTCTTTTATTATTATTATATTATATATTCTATAAAGATATTATAGATTATTTCTATTACTACTATGCTTTATTCTTTTGTTTATAATAGAGATAATATTATTAATAAAAGCTTTCTTTAGCTTTAGCCTAGTAACGATTTATTTTATTTCAGCTGTTTTTCTTTACTTTACCTTAATACTAAAAAGTTACTCTATATTATTAATAATTACTTAATAAAATATATCTTCTATAAAAGAAATAAGTAGAAGTATTATAGTATAAATTGTTTTTTTACTGTCTCTTTACTATTTGTTATTAATATTTAATACTTTAGGTTTTTTTTAAATTATATAGTATTACCTAGGTAATTTAAAACTAAACTATAATTTATTACTAGATATTTAAGTAAAAGGAGATAATTTCTAAATATAAAAGTAAGTTATTCTATATATTTACTAAGCTATTAGTAAAGTAGTAGGGAGTAAGTAGAATAATCTATAATTTCTTTAAGAGAATATTAAAAATAAAGCTGGTTATGGATTAATTTGTCTTATAAGAAATATCTTCTATCTATAAATACTTATATTTTATGTAAATTTCCTTTATAAATTACTAAAAGCTTATTATAATATTATTATTAATTAATTAAATAGATTTAATTACTTTTACTTTATACCTAGAATAATATCTAAGCTCTTCACCTTATATATAGATTTATCTANAACTATAAATTTTACCCGATAATAGTATTCGTATTAATACTAGCTTATAATTAGTTAAAACGGTAATGAAATTACCTATTATTATAGATAATTATACTTCTAGTTCTAATATTTAACCCTATAGTAATAGAAGACCTCGTAGTAATAGTCTATACAGGGAAAGCCTTATCAAGACCAGCTAAAGCTTAATATACATAACTAAAAATTACTACTAAGGTTATAAGGTTAAGAACCTTTTTAAACCTCTTAAAAATAGAATAAAACAAAGCACCTACTTCGAGCCGTAAAAGCTAAGTATTCTATAATCTATTACTCTTCTATAACTTTTATAATAGAATCGAAATCTCCTCAAAATCTATATAGCTACCTATAAGAAAAATAATTATAAAATAAGTATAGAGATATCCAGCTACAACTATTATAACTAAAACTATTAATATATTAGACTAAACCTTAATAAAATCATTCTAAATACTATAATCGAAAAATAACTTATAGATATTTAAAAGAAAATCATCTAATTATCCCACGAATTACTATACTAAGCTAATAATATTAGTAACTAGGTATTAGTTAGATAATACCCTAATATCAATACCTTACTATAATATTAATTACTAGATACTTTAAAGTATTATAATACTATAATTATAGGGGTTTTAAAAGCTATCTAGTTATATTAGAAATATCTATATCTATATAAGTATTNTATTTTTCTAGCTAATAAATACTAGTAAATAGTTAGTATAATTTCTATAAGTAACTATTTAAGTTTATAAGAGAAAATATTAACTAGTAATATTTCCCTAGTTTTAATACTAAACTATTAAATCCCTCTAGAGTAAATATAGTTATTTTAGCTAAGATTAGTCCTAGTTATATTACTAACTATTTACTAATAAAATCTATTTATAAATATAAATCTATATCTACTACTATTTCTTTCTCTTTAATACCTTAGAAAATAATTATTAAACCTTTAGCTATCTTCCCTATAAAAACTAATTTCTTAATTAATATAAAGACTATTAATTCTATCTCTATACCTATTTATTTCCCTAGATCTCTTTAATATAAGAATTAGTATTAATAGCTTAGACTAAAACGCGAAAGCTTATAGTACTCTATTTTTAACTAGTTATTACTATTAAATTTATACCTAATTTAAACCTATAATTTATAGCTCTATATTTTATCTTATTATATAAGAAATATACCTTTATAATCTATAGTATAGCTAATATATATATTTTCCTCTAATTTAAAGTAAATATAATATTACTTAACTTACTAGTATTTTATTACTATCTACTTAGTAATAATAAGGTTAATAGACCTATTTAGCTTATTACCCTTAAGGGTAATAATAGCTAGAATAGCTATAAACTTATATAAGTTCAATTATACCCCCTATCTTATATTAGTTTACTAGTATAGTATTATTAGAGTTCTTATAGTTTTTTAGCTTCTATTATAATATCTCTAGTTTTTAGGATAAGGATATTAAATTTCTCTACTTCTCTTTTTAAGTTAAAGTATAAGTAGTAAAAATAGATAAAAACTTTTCCCTTACTTTAATTAAATTTAAGTATACTTAGGTTTTAATATAATACTAACTATTTAGTATAATATTATATAAGTAATTAGTACTCTCTTTATTATATTTATTTAAGTTTTTACCTATATAACTTCTCTTATATCTCTAGGTTAATATATTATTAATAAATAAACAAAATAAAATTAACCTAGGTAAGTTTATTTTCTAAACTAGTCCTATGATTTGTCTATTCTATTTAGAATTAGGGTATTAGTTTTATAAATACTTATTAGATCTATTAGTTAATTATACTACCTAGTTAGATCTAATAACTATCCTTAATAATAGTAATCTAATTATCAATTTATTTAATTATAAATTCTTTTCTTATTATTCTATAATTATATAAAAATAATTTTTCTTAATCTTTAAGTAATCTAGGTACTACTAATTATTTAGTTAACTATTAGATAAAGGTTATAGTTTACTCTTTATATGTTTCTTATTATTTTCATATCTACTTTTAATATATTACTATCTAGGATTATATAGTTTTGAATACTTAGTTTATAATACTTATTAAATCTAGTTTAGGTAGGAATAGTAGTTATAATAGTATTCGGGATTATTTATTAAATCTAGGTATTAGTTACTAAAAATTTAATAACTATTTAGTTTTTAAAAGTATAGTAGAAGTCGCTTTATTTCTTCTTTTTATATTAAGAAATAAATATTCCCTCTTATAAGATATATTTTATGTAATATCCTCTAATCATTACCCCTTCTCAATATCCTTAATATATTATTAACAAAAATTTATATTAATACTAAACCTTAAATTATCTTAAATAATATATAAGAAATATTTCTCTTTAAAGTTACCTTCCCCTAAAATAACTATCCTGTTATTACTATTACTTTACTTATTTAATCCCTAGTAATAATATAGTATAATAATAGTAGTCTTACTATATACCTCTACTAATTTAGGTATTAATTATTAAAATTTATTAAAGCTCGTATTAGGTCTACACTTATAAGGTAGCTATTCTCTATAATATTAATTATTACCTAATATCTTTACTTATACTAGTTATTTAAAAAATTAAGTAAAAGTAATAGAATTATAAGAGTAGAGCTAAAAACCTTAATTAGGAAAAGTTTAGATATATAAATAGGGTTTATATTACTATATAGACTATTACTTAAAAGATCTAAGTTATGATCCTTCTACTGAATACACTTCTAGTACCTAGCTAGCTAGTTACTAGGCGTACTACATAGTCTATTCGTTATATCCTTATAATTTAATTACTAAATCTTAATAAATACTCCTTAACCTTAATCTAAAAAAATAATTTAAAGATTCAAAATTACTTTAAATATTTCTTATCCTTACTTAATCAGTAAAAACAATAAGTTTTATACTTAAAATACTTTTTTAAAATCTTTTCTAAAAACCTACCTTATTTAGTATTTTCTTTCTCTCTTTATCCTTTTTAAATAAATCAATACTTATTATTTTACTTTATCTCTTCTTATTATTAATATATTTCTTACTTTTAATAACTTTATCTAAGAATACTCTATTTCTAAGATTTAAATTAAGGGTTATAATATTACTAAAACTTATCTTTTTATTAGTCTAAACTTCTAGTTATAATATAAAAGTTAGATATTTCAACTAAAGTTTTTTATTTAGTTCTATTTTGTAGAATTCTTTAATTTATAGGAATATTTATAATTATTCCTATCTTTTAAGATTATAGAAATACCTAAATCTAGTAGTATTACTTAAAAACTAACTATTTCGAAAAAGCTTATTACTAGTTCTAAATATTATTATAATTATCTTAGGATCCTGCTTAATATAGTAGTTTAATATTTAGCTAGCTCTTACTGTTATAGTAAGAGTAATAGGTTCGAATCCTGCGGCGGGTAAGTATAACTAGTAAGTATATAGATATATATACTTACCGATTACATAAACTATATAGCAACTACTACTAGTTATTAGTACTTACTAATAGCTATTAGAATAGCTAGTAATTATCTAATAGCTAGTAATAGGTATTACTAGCTAGCTAGTATCTAGTATTACATAACTATGATTTTTAAAGAGTAACTATAATAGATATAGGCCTATACTTTCTTTTTGTAATATACTTTCCGTATTTATTAGCTATTATATTAACTAACTATATCTTACTACCTAAGGTTTCCTCTATAGTTTCTATAGTTCCTCAGAACTAGTAATATCTAGTAAGTAAATAAAGTAAGAGCTGATAACTAGGTATAACTACTTTTAAAAGGTACCGGAGAGGTATATGATTTTAAATAGATCAGAGACCTTCAATACAACTACTAGTATATATATATTTACTAAGTTATTACTAAAGTATATTAGTATATCTAATTTAGGGATTTATTTTTAGAGTAATATTTAAGTTGTTTAAGTAGTTAATAGGATTGTTTCTTCCTTTTTTCTAAGATATAGTTACCAAGTTATTAGTATTAATAATAGGCTAATTATCCTATTTCTTATAATACCTAATTATCTATTTTATAAATTTCTAAATAGTTTCTTATATATAACTTAAGTTAGCTATAGTTTCTTATATATTATTTTCTATAGGCTACTTAGATTACTTTATAAAGAAGTATATATTATCTCTTTTTCTTTAATTTATTATAATTTCTTCTATTTCTTATTCTATAGGGTTATTTTCTAATTTAAGAAGGATAACTTAACTATTAGTGTTTCTTCGCTGTTTTATCTATAGTTCTAGAAAAGAGATAAGGAATATATTATATATTTAGTAGTATTATTCTAGTAAATATATCCTATATACCTATTCCTCTATTTTTAGTAATTAAAATCTTGATATATTTTAGTATTAAACTCTTATATCTAAACTTAAAGTTCTTTATTAAAAGCCTAATAACTATTCCCTAATTATATATTTATAGTTAATATTTTGAGTTATATGTTTTTGCTTAATGTTCAACTATTATTTATTAATATTCTACTATTTACTAATATATTCTGCTAATATAAGTAATTTACTTTATAATACCTTATACTATTAGGTTTTTCTTCAGCTATATACTTGATTATGTTTAGGTAGAACTTATATAGTTTTTCTATTACTAAGTATTTAGTAATAGTATATTTATTATTATTATATATACATATAGTTTCCCTAAGTTATATTACTTAGATAGTAGGTGAATTATTAGTAAATATTTTGAGGTATTATTTTAATATTTAGTATATTTATTCTATTTAACTATCTATCTATAAGTAGTATATTATTAATAGCTATTATTTAATTAGTTATTCTATTATAAATTCTTTTTAAAATTAACTAGTAAGGAGTTTATCCCTATTACTAATAATACTTTCTAGAATACTAAATTAGTACTTTACTTTTTTATAGAATATTACTACTAGGTCTATAGTTATTATCTACTTTTTTATTAGAATAAATACTACGAATTTCGTAAGTTTATTTATAATTACTAAGATAGTATTATATATACTACTATTTCTCTATATAGTTTCTAGTAATTTTATAATAAAGTTTATACTAATTTCTTAAAAAGATCCTACTAGGATAAATAGATATAATAACTAGTTATATAACGTATATTTTAGTATTCTGATTTCCTAATAAACTTAATATAATATTATATAATCTTATATATTTATAGTTATATTATTTTAATAGAAATTCTATTTTATAAGGTTATAAGTCTTATTAGTATTAATATAGGTTATTTTATTTATATTATAGTATAGATGAATAATTCTTTATTTTAGGAATTTTATATTAAATATAATTAGTGTTTTTTTAGAAGAAAAGTATCCCTTCTATATTTACTAAGGATTTTCTTTATTTACTAACTATTCTCTAGGCTTTTTCTATATACCTAATAATCTTTATTATAAGTCTATAGCTTTGTAATAATTTATTTAATATTTTTAAAGTCCCCTATAGACTATATTATTTTATTTTTTATAAGATTTCTTATTATTAAATATAAGATATATTATCTTAGAATAATAACCCTAGTCCCTTATAAGTTCTTTTTATTTACTGGTATTTACTAGGTATTCTCTATCTTTTTACTTACTAGTATTTACTAGGTATTCTCTATCTTCTTATATATATTTTTATTATAAGTAATTATAGTTGTAATTATTACTGTTTTTCTAGTATCCTTAGTAAGGTAGTATTTTAGGGAAATTAAGTAGCTTCTATTTCTAAGTCTAGTTTTTTTACTAAAGTATTTTTCTTGTATTTATATTATCTAAGTAAAAACTTTTATTAATTCTAAGCTTTTTTTAGTTTTAGTAATTCTTTAGTAGGTATTTATTAATAATAGTTTAGTAAGCTATAGTTTATTTATAAAAGTTAGTAGTATATTATAGTAGTCTATTTCTTATTTTATGTAGTTTAGTTACTAAAATAATCTATTTATTAGATTAGTAATTCTAGGTTAGTATTTTAGATTAAAATTAAATATTAAGAGTTTATAGATCTAGTAAGTAAGTTTTCCTTAAAAGTCTTATATTAGTACTATTATAATACTTATTAGGGCTTAATAGTTTATTAGGACTATAAATATCTTTAAAGGTTTTATTAAATAGTATTTCTAGTAGTTAAAACTTTTAATAATAGTTAATAGTTTTTATTAATCTTTTTCTTATTTTTATTCTATTTTACTATATTTTTCTAAGTAGTAGGTAACTAGTTATTACTAGTTTTTTATTTTTTATAATAAAATACCTAAAATTACTTACTATAATATATTTATCTCTACTTTAGTCTTTCTAATAAAGTTTTAATACTAAAGAATAGTTATGAAGTAAAAAGTAATCTATAGTACTATTTAGTTACTTTTGCTCTATACCTGGAATAGTATCTAAGCTCTTTACCCTATATATAGNATATATATAGATTTAACTATAAATTTTACCTGATAATAGTATTCATGCTAATACTAGCTTATAACTAGTTAAAATAGTAATAAAATTACTTATTATTATGGATAATTATATTTCTAGTTCTAATATTTAACTTTATAATAGTAGAACACTTCAAATAATAATTAGGGGGAGTTTTATCTAAAGTAGGGTTTAGTATATATAGCTAAAATTAACTACTAAAGTTATAAAGTCAAGAATCTTTATGAATTTCTTAAAAATAGAATAAAATCAAATACTAAAAACTAGGTATTTTATAGTTTATTACTGTTCTATATTTTTATAATAGAATTGAAATTTCCTCAAAATCTATATACCTACCTATAAAAAAAGAACTATAGAATAAATATAGAAATATCTAGTAATGACTATTATAATTAAGACTATTATTTTATTAAATAAACTTTAATAAAATTATCCTACGTATTATAATTAATAAGTAACCTATAGATATTTAAAAGAAACTATCTAGTTAATTTATAATTTACTATATTAAACTAATAATATTAAGGACTAGGTATTCATTAAGTAATATCTTAATATTAATATATTACAATAATACTAGTTACTTGATATTTTGAAGTACTATAGTAATATAATTATAGAGGTTTTAGAAATTATCTAGCTATATTAGGAGTATTTATATCTGTATAAGTATTATTTATAAGTTAGTTATATTTAATATATTAAAATTGTTTACTAATGAGAATAAGCTGGGTTTTATTATACTTATATAGAGACTATGAATTAGCTTGTATTAGTAGTAGAGAACTTTTGTATTAGTAGTATAAAGTCTTATCTTAGGGTAAGTAAAGCTTAGTAGGGATATTAAGGTTATAGATATTAAAGTTATAATAAATATTCGAATAGAATACTTATAATTAGTAGTAATTAAATATCTCGAGATATTTGAATTATATATAGCTATAAAAGTATAAGGGTATAAAAGTATAAGGTTATTATNGGTATAAGGGTATAAGGGTATAAGGTTGTCGCGGAAGGAGTTATTAGTTATTTCTTATCTATGAAAAGGTTAACGCGGGGCGGGTATACTAGCTACTATAGCTATAAGGGGTTTAGCCCTAGATTAACTAGGAACTAGCTATAGTAGTTAGTAGGGGGGGGGATAAGAGGGTTGAAATTATACTTTAGGGGGTAATATATCTACTAATAGTCGCAGTAGAGAGTAAGCTATCAGCCCCTCCCTTCTATAGTACTAAGAATATAGATTTTATATTTTTAGTTATAAAAAAACTTTCTTCTCTATTCTTTTTTAAAGAATATTATAAATAGTATTATTACTCCTAAGTAATTAGTAATAAATTTATAGTAGAAATTATAGAACCCTAAGAATACTTTAAATTCCTTAAATATTTCTAGTAGTTTCTATTTAGTAATAGCTTAGATCTTTATTAGGTTTATTTTAATATTTTCCTGAGTAATTATATATTTTAAGAGATTTATCTTTTCTATATAAAATTTATATTTTAAGAGTTTAGTAAAAAGATATATTTTATATAATCTAGTAAATATTCAAGATAGAATTTTAGTATAGTCTTCTCTAGTATTTATTTCATATATTATAATATTATCTATATATACTATATAGTATATATTAATTAAACTAATAAATATATAATTAATATATACTTAAAAAGTTACTAGTATATTAGTAAGGTTAAATAGTATTATTATATATTTAAAATAATTATATTATATCCTAAATACTATTTTCTAGTAATCTTTTAGCTTAATTCTAATATAGTAGTAAATATCTTTAAAATTAATCTTTAAAATCTATATTATTCCCTAAAGTCTATTTAGAAGTTTACTAATAAGTAATAGTAAATGTTGATTTCTAATTATAGTTTTATTAAGATTTCTATAGTTAATATATAAATATAAAAACTTATTTTTCTTTGGTATAAAAAATTAGTATATTTATTTTATTTATAGATAGTTATATATATGTATTTATTAGGTTTTCTATAATATATGTTTTTGATTCTTCTAGTTATTACTTATTTAGTAGATATATAGGTTTATAATATAGTTTTTTACTTAGTTTTAGTTTAATAGTATATTTAGTATTTTTAAAAACTAGGACTAACTTTACTATAACTTTATTAAATATTCCCTATTTATTTATAAGTTTCCTAGGGGTATTTATAGTTATAATAATTATATCTATTTCTCTAAGGATTTCTATATAAGCCTTAAGGTTATTACATATTTTACTAATATATAATATATAAGTAATTATATTATTTTTAATAATTCTTTACGTAAATATTTATAGTTTAGTAATAAATATCTACTTATAATACTAGGTATTTATCTATATATTTATTATAATACTTTCTTAACTTATAAAGTCTTATCCTAATAAGAAGTTTATATATCTTTCTAGCTAATGAATACTAGTAAATAGTTAGTATAATTTCTATAGGTAACTATTTGAGTTTATAAGAAAGAATATTAGTTAGTAATATTTTTCTAGCTTTGATATTAAATTATTAAATCCTTCTAAAGTAAATATAGTTATTTTAGCTAGGATTAGTTTTAGTAATATTACTAGTTATTTACTAATAAAGTCTATTTATAAGTATAAATTCCTATTTATTACTATTTCCCTCTCTTTAGTACTTTAGAGAATAATTATTAAGGCTTTAGCTATTATTTTATAAGGATTAATTTTTTAGTTAGTATAAGAATTATTAGTTCTATTTCTATATTTACTTATTTCCCTAGATTTTTTTAATATAAGAGTTAGTATTAATAGCTTAGACTGAAGTATAAAGGTTTATAATACTCTACTTTTAGCTAGTTACTAATATCTAGTTCATATTTACCTTATATTTATAGTATATAGCTCTATGCTTTAGTTTATTATATAAGAAGTATACTTCTATAATCTATAGTATAGCTTATATATATATATATATATATATATATATATTTAGTTTAGAATAGGTATAATATTACTTAACCTACTAGTATTTTATTATTTTCTATTTAGTAATAATAGAGTTAGTAGACTTATTTAGCTTACTTCCCTCGAAAAAAGTAGTAGCTAGAATAGCTATAAACTTATATAAGTTTATTTATACTTCCTATTTTATTCTAGTTTACTAGTATAATACTATTAGAGTTCTTATAGTTTTTAAGCTTCTATTATAATATTTCTAGTTTTTAGGATAAGGATATTAAATCTCTCTATTTCTTTTTTTAAGCTAAGGTATAAGTAGTAGAAATAGATAAAAGCTTCTCTTTTATTCTAATTACATCTAGGTAAACCTAGGTTCTAGTATAATACTGACTACGTAGTATAATATTATATAAGTAACTAATATTCTCTTTATTATACCTCTTTAAACTTCTACTTATATAACTTTTCTTGTATTTCTAAGTTAATACATTATTAGTAAATAAATACGATAAAGTTAATTTAAATAGGTTTATTTTATAAGTTAGTTCTATAGTTTCTCTATTCTATCTAGAATTAAAATACTAGTTTTATAAATACTTATTAGATCTATTAGTTAATTATACTACCTAGTTAGATCTAGTAGTTATTTTCAATAGTAGTAATTTAGTTATTAACTTATTTAATTATAAATTCCTTTTTTATTATTTTATAACTATATAAAAGTAGTTTCTGTTACTTTTTAAGTAGTTTAGGTACTACTAATTACTTAGCTAGCTATTAGATAAAAGCTATAATCTCCTCCTTATAGGTTTCCTATTACTTTTATATTTATTCTTAGTATATTACTATCTAGGATTATATAGTTTTGAGTATTTTATTTATAATACTTATTGTATCTAGCTTAGGTTAGAATAGTAGCTATAATAATACTTAGGATTATTTATTAAATCTAAATATTAATTATCAAAAGCCTAGTAATTACTTAGTTTTTAAAAGTATAGTAGAAGTTAGTTTTTTTCTTTTTCTTATATTAGGAAGTAAGTATTCTTACCTATAAGATATATCCTACATTAAATCGTCTAATAATTCCTCTTTTTTAAATTCTTTAAATTACTATTAGTAAAAGCTTATATTAATACTAAGCTTTAAATTATTTTAAGTAGTATATAAGAAGTATTTCTCTTTAGGATTATTTTCTTCTAAAGTAATTATCCTATTATTATTATTTCTTTACTTATTTAATCCTTAGTAATAGTATAGTATAATAGGAGTAGTTTTACTACGTGTTTCTACTAAGTTAAATACTAATTATTAAAGTTTATTAAGGTTTATATTAGGTTTATACTTATAAGGTAGTTATTCTCTATAAGATTAATTATTACCCGATATTTTTATTTATACTAGTTATTTAAAACATTAAGTAGAAGTAATAGAATTATAAAAGTATAGTTAAAAGTCTTAACTAGGAAAGGTTTAGATATATAAGTAAAGTCTATATTATTATATAGACTATTATTTAAAGGATTTAAACTATAATCTTTCTACTAAAAACTCTTCTAATACTTAGCTAGTTAGTTACTAGGTATATCACGTAGTCTATTCGTTATATCTTTATAAAATATTACTAGGTTATTAAATACTAAGTAAGATCTATTACTTTATTTATTACTTTTACTCTATACTTAGAATAGTATCTAAGCTTTTTACTTTATATATAAATTTAACTATAAAATTTACTTAATAATAATATTTATACTAATACTAGCGGGAGGGGCTAATGGCTCACTCTCTACTACGACTATTAGTANATTAGTGGATATATTACCCCCTGAAGTACGACTTTAGCCCTCCTACCCCCCCTACTAACTACTATAGCTAGTTCCTAGTTAATCCAGGGCTAAACCCTTCGTGGCTACAGCTTATATACCTGCCCCGTATTAACTTTTTTATAGATAATAAATAACTAATAACTCCTTCTATAATAACTTTACGCCTTTATACCTTTACGTCCTTATAGCTATATATAATTCGAATATCTCGAGATATTTAATTACTACTAACTATAGGTACTCTATTTAAACATTTATTATAACCTTAATATCTATAACCTTAATATCCTTATTATAGACTAAGTTTTACTTACCCCTAAGATAAGACTTTATACTACTAATATAAAAGTTCTCTATTACTAATACGGGTTAATTTATAATTTCTATATAAATATAACAAGACTTAACTTATTCTTCTTAATAAACAATTTTGATATATTAATTGAATATAGCTAATATATAAATAATACTTATATAGATACGGATATTTCTAGTAAAGCTAGATAGTTTTTAAAACCCCCTTATTATAGTATTATAATACTCTAAGGTATCTAATAACTAATATTATAGTAAAGTATTAATATTAAAGTATTATCTAATTAATACCTAATCGCCGATATTATTAGTTTAGTATAGTAATTTATAGGATAACTAGATAATTTTCTTTTAAATATCTATAAATTACTTTTTAATTATAGTATTTAGAAT
>RYZW01000337.1:0-42962 GCA_004367215.1 Colletotrichum trifolii
ATCTTCTATTTCCTTTAGTATTTACTATTTATTATTAAGTTAAATTTAGGTAAGAAGTTTATTAATATTAGAAGCTAGTTACGAGAAGTACTTTAGTAGTACCTTAATAGTATTATAATAAACTTAAAAAGTTTACACCTAAAGTGAAAACTCTTTACTAGATTATAGGGATAGTAGTTATACGTAGCCCTAATAGTAACATCCTATACAAGCCCTAAGGCTTAGGTCTATAATAGGAGGAATAATTATAATTTTATAGTTTTTAGTTTAAATGTATTATTATTTTATTATTCTGTTGATTTTACTATTTTACTTATACTATTAGGTTTTATTTTACTTTTAATTTTACTTATATTTTTACTTTTAATTTTACTTATATTTTTACTTATATTTTTACTCTTATTTTTACTATTACTCTTACTCTTATTTCTACTATTATATATGAAGAAAGAAGGCCTATACGTAACTACTATTTATAGGTTTTTATAGTAACAGGATAGCCGATTACGTAACTATACGTACTTACGTAATCCTCAGAAACTATTCTATAGTAACTATTATTACTATTATTATTACTATTATTATTACTATTATTATTACTATTATTATTACTATTATTATTACTATTATTATTACTATTATTATTACTATTATAATATTAAAGTATTTTAAATATTTAAAGTTTTTTTATATATGACTAATTTAGTCGACTAGTTAGTCGACTAGACTAAACTAGGCTAGTTTTAGTTAGCCCCTTGACTAGACTAGGCTAGTTTTAGTCAACCCCCTGACTAGACTAGGCTAGTATTAGTCAGCCCCCTGNCTAGACTAAATCCCAACCCTGGGAACAGCAGACTTTTGGGCGGCGGGCTGGCGGCTACCGGACGCAGAGGCAACGGCAGCGGACGCAAAACTACCACGATGGTATATAGTAAAGTGGCGAAATGGATCGAGAAGCTCACCAAGAGTGATGTCCTGTACGTCCACAGACCAAACACAAGCAAAATCATCCGAGTGGCAGACGGCCTGAGCAGGCTGCACCCACACCTGCATGACGAGCCACGAGATATCATGGAGAGTAAGAGAGAGATCATACACGTGCGTGGAACCAATGGCGGCAGGTCTGAGGTCCGAATCAAGCCCTCGCCAAAAATCCTCAAGATCTAGGAGGAGATCGACAAGTATAGTCGTGAGTATCGCGATGAACAAGAAGATGAGGACTCGGGAGACGACGATGACGAGGCGATCATGAGGGAACTCGAGGAGTGCCTGAAGACCCGTGTTGACGGCGGTTCGAATCCGCCTCTGGGCACCATTGAAAACGTAGCAAAATGCGTTATGATTATTCTCAGTATGTTACCCTGTGGGCTCTGCTAATGTAGCTAATACCCGTCTATGCATATAAGGGGGGTTTGCCTTTGTTAGGTGGGCTTAGTCATTATGGTTCTCCACAGAGCTCAGTGTTTCTAGTGCCGGTTCCGGAATGCCAAGCTTTCACAACGTGTCTCTCACACCCTCATGCCGCTGACCAGCCGACGTGGTGTTGCGCTCACATGCCATCCCGTTGGATGGAAAAAGGTTGATACAGCATTGTGAGCAGGGGAAGCTGGTTGGGCCTCCATAGTCATGGATCCAATCGTCCAATGCCTAACTTCTCTGGACTCCATCCTTTGCGTTTGCCTCTACCACGCCTTGGTTCTACACGCGGGTCCGGTTGAAAGGTCAGCCCCCGAGAGCATTTACGCGCACTTGGTGTGGTGGGTTGACGTTAGCCTCGACATGCTGACTCTGAAGGGTTTCCCATCATCGGCATTTGCCCAAAGCACGCTCATGGAAGTTTGTGTCTTGGCAGACGTTCTGTACGCCGCACGAGCTTGTTTCTGGTCTACGATGTGGAAGGGTAAAGTAAATCCAGTGCGGTCGAGTAGAACTCCACCACGACAAGGGCCAGTAGCCAATCGCTGCCAGTGCCTATGTGTGGCTGTGGCTGTGGCGTGCCTCCAAAAGCGGTTAGATTAGCGCCCCACGAATACTTCTCTGGGTTGGATTTATTTTGCGCAGCAACCTCCTACTTTCTACTGTTCTTTTATGCTAATGCCTGAGACTCAATGCTGCCGCTCCTCGACGCCCTGTTACTTTCGCATTGCATCAGCATCGTCCGCATGCACTGGATCTTCCTCTCCGCGCCCACCAGCGGTGCCAGGTGGGCTTTTCTCGTTCCGACTCTCGCTTTGATTTTCCCGATTAGTTGCCAAAACTCCGTCAGCTGGCCCGTGACGAGGCACCGCAGCACCTGGTTGCGTTCGCCGAGGCTCTCGATCTTGTAGGAGCGGAACCACACGGCCGCCCCGCCCGCCAGGGTCGAGGTCTGGGTCGACTGCCGGACCACTTGGACGTAGCACCGGACGTTCTTCTCGCAGATGTTGCTGAGGTACTGCCCGGCCATGGACAGGAGCATCATGCTCTCCGAGCGGGACTTGCACAGCGTGCAGCCGAGGATCGACTCGCATCCCTTGATGGCCTCCCGGCAGCAGTTGAGCAGCCCGTCCATCGTCGGCTGTTCCGTGTTGGCGCCCTCGTTGCCCAGCTGCTCTAGCAGGTGGGCGGCGAGACGCAGGCAGCGACACTCGCCCTTTTTCTTCCTGTATGTGGTTTCGGCGTTTTCTAAAAGCGCGCTCAGGGGACTTGTAGCCGCCGGAGCAGACATTCTGTACACCACTGGAGTAGCCTGTTTCTGGCTTGCTGGCGGTTTTGAGGCGCAAGTCGCTTGGGGGTCTGGGTGCGGCATTTATGTGTTTGCGGGAAAGTTCTCGTCCAGCAGCATGTCCAGGCTCGACGTCGACAAGCATGGTGACGAGTCGTCGATGACTTCGTTTGTGTCTGTAGGTGTGTTTGTGAGACGATGTGCTGGCAGCAGTAAGGGTAGGATTTGCCCACCGTTCAAGTCAAAGTCTTCCAGCTGAGTCTCCTGCGAGCTGGCTGCGTCATCTCCGCTGTCGTCCCCAGTCTCGGAAAGTGACATGTTGCTCCCAAGGTCCGGCCACGAGGTCCCCACATCACCAGGCTTCATCGCGCCCGTGTCGATGGTGCCGTCAGGTGATAACAGGCTACACGAAGCCAGCCACTGGTCGATCTGTTCTTGTTCGTGTTTCTGGCCGGGGCTGGAGGATAAATCAAGAAAGTTGTTGGAGAAGGGACCAATGTCCATGTCAGGTGTTGGTAGAGACGGTTTCTTGTGAAGTTGTTCCAGCGTCACGGTCTTCTCCCCCTCTCTACTACGTGTCTGGTACATTGGTGACGCATCAATCTTGAAGTTATCGGACAGTCTCGGTGACTGAGGTGCAGACTGTCGATGTTGAGGTTGACCTCTGGCGGAGGCACTAGCCTGCTTTCGTTTTCGGATGCTGCTCCGATGGGTCGGATACTTGCAGATGTTTGACGCGGCTTTGCACCTATCACATCCTGTTGGGTTGCCGTTACACCTCAGCTGTAGGAGACAGTATCAGTATCAAACTGGACAGGACACAATCCCTCCATGGGGAGGGACGTCATACCTTACGGGCTCTACAGAATTCGCAGGCAATGTGTGGCTTGCCTCTCCTGTTCCGGTTGATGACTGTCTCGGCGTTGGTCTCGACGAATGTGGGCTCGTTTTGTTGCAAATTGTACATCAGAGTGCCGAAGATTGTAGTGCCTGCGAAACGGAATGCGTCCGATGTGATCCAACGTGTAAACGACAGTGTGGCGCATATGTGTGAAGATTTGGAAAGGGAAAACTTGGCGCTTCACGGACATGTACGTGTAGCAATCTCGCATAGCGTTAAGCTGGTCAGCGAGTTTCTGGGACGGAACTACAAGTAAGAAGATTCCAAGCCTATAAGGATATACGTCATTTGGGTCAAGCATCCATGGGCCACTTGGCCTGCCGCCAGCAAACGTTAGCCGGCGGCTCGCAGCAGTCATGTCTTAACCTTTGAGCGTACAGGTGTAAAGTCTGAGGAAACTTTATGAACAAGATTTATTATCTCTCGAGACAATGACACGCTACCATCAATGCGGTGGTATTACGTGAACATCAGCAATAGTAGGTCAGCAATATACCGAGATATGAGGAATGCAAGGACCGGGGCCAGCTACCGTGATAGAAGGCCAGCTCTTGTAGCCGAGATATCTGGTGCCTCGTGAGTTGTCAACGAAGCTGGTCACTCTCGGTCAGAATTTCCCATTGTCAGAACTGCTCTTGACTGGAACGACACTGCAACAGAGTTCTTCTGGGATCGCTGAAGTCGCCAATCATAACAGGACGAGATCTGACGAGACAAGGGTCTTATCCGGAGCAACACGTTCGACGTCGAATATCGCTGCCTCCGGCTCCCGGAATGGCATCCCAACGCGACTGTGTTTCAATACGCGACAAGACTGACCCAGAGAACCTAATGGCCGATTACTTGCCCTTTTTGGGTCGGGCTACTCCATGAGGTCTGCGTAGTCTGCTGCGCCCTAGGCGATGCGCGATGATCGAACCATCCCTAAGGAGGCATACAGGCGACGACTGAGTCGGGTTGTCTGGCATTCCCTCTAGTCGCATGATTCAGTCATTGATTGCGTGAGGAGGGTGCGGTTTGTCGTCTGAATGTAAAGGCAAAGCAAGCTTGATCAGATGCTTTTTGGTGCAACTCAATAGACTCGGAGATGGCTTTGCACAGTTCCAAGGCAGTCCATATTGTCTAACGGGCTAACCCTTGGTCCTTCAGTTATGAGGTAGTACAGTTGAACGGTTACATGATGGCATCAAATCAATAGTACTTATACACTCTTTTGCAAAACTTCGATCCTTTCCATACCTCATCAGGCTGCCGATTCAGTCGAATAGTTGTTCTACACGGACTCTGCTTTCCTAAATAGCTGTCAGATGAGGAGAATCGAGATGATATCTGAGTTCAAAGTTGCGCAACGATTGACGGAAAGCTATACTGCCAGATCCCGCTTAGGACATCATTGAGCACAGCGGCAGATGCTGCCGAACAAAAAACGGAGTGTCCACGCAGTAGGGTAGCAGCAAAAGTATATTCGTTGACAAGATGAGGATCCCTCGCCAAACATTCCATGAAATGTGCTGATGTTGCTGACATGCCTACAGCAGCAATCCTTGAGGAGCGAGACCGAAGTACTTGCCAAAATCGCTCGGGCCGAGACAAGCACACGGGTAGTAGTAGTATAAGCCACCTCATCATACTGTTGGGTCATAAGCTTTCGGTGTTTTCCAGAAGAGGATGACCGTAAACATCCGGGTCGAAGGATACCTTCATCCCAGTCTCATGGAGGCATTGCCCCTAGTTGCGGTCGCGAGGTGGGACTACGGCACATGCCCGATCAGTAATTCCATCAAGTCATTGTCTGCGGCTTTTCTTGAATCGGTGATGACACCTCAAAGACCGTCAACCTGGTTGTTGGTAGCAGAGTTGCAATTGGGACGTTGACGCACGAAGAAGTGAATGGTCAGTCAGTATCTCCACATTCCAATCACGTAGACTAGAGTAACTTGCTCATTTATGGTCGTCATAAAACTTACAAGGCACGAAAGAGTTGTTTCTGTAACCACGTAACGATGGATGCAACAATTAGCTCTTTACAACACGACAAGATGGTTCTCACCCATCCCTGGGCCACATCCTTCTTTACTGGTCTTGGGTCACTTGGAAGTCTCCTTGGATGTCTTACTTTACTGGCAAGTGGCATATCACCCGTCTAACAATCAGGGTGCTAACATGAAATTGAATATTTTGCAATTTGCTATTTGCCCTCTTTTGCTGGCAGTTTACAACTACTACCTTCATCCCATTGCCCATTTCAAAGGCCCGTTCATCGCATCGATATCTCCCGTAGGTTTCCCACAAGATTCCCATGAGGCTGGCAAAACTCACCACGAAAAAGATCTGGTTGATGCGTTCAGCATCTGGACATCGACTCAACAACGATGTTGAACGAATACGCGCACAATACGGTAGGGACTCCGAATACTCCTCTCTTTTACTTTACTCTTCTTCCTCGACTACTTCAGTCCCTCAATGCTAGTTGCTGACGGCAGAACCACAGGACCGGTTGTCAGAATAGGTCCCGATGAATTGTCTTTTGCTACCGAAGATGTCCTGAAGACGATTCACAACCCCGGTCCCACCGGAGGCCACTTCACGAAGCAGGGCACCATCGAATCTCTCCTCGCCAAGCTCATATGGGCAGCGCCAAACTTGCTTACGACAACCGACAAGACGGCCCACAAGCGACTGCGGACGGCGTTGCAGCCAGCTTTTACTGCAAAGGCGCTCATGGAGCAGGAAGACATCGTGCAGCACCACATAGACAGGGCAGTTGACACGCTCGGGGTCTCTATAAACGAAAAGAAAGTTACAAACATCAGTGACCATTTTGCACGAATGATCTGGAGTATCGTCGGTGACCTGTCGTTTGGCGAACCTCTTCTACACGACCAGATGAGTAAGTCGAGCAAGCTCAGATTTTCACACTGGGTCCATGTGTCGAGGAACTAATCGGATTCCAGGCACGTACGAGAAGCTCAAGTTCACCTACGGTAAAGGAGCGCCCCTCCTGGAGCTATTCCAGTTCCTCACAGAGATCCCCATCTTTGATGGTCTTGCGAAGCTGCCCGTCATCATTGTCCCGCACGTATTCTGAGTTCCCAGGAACTTTCTGCTGATGAAACAGCTTCGAGGATAAGTAAGCCTGCGCCCTTGGCTAGATCACCAGGAATGGATGCAACAGTCCGTGAAGAAGCAGGTCGAAAGGCTGAAGGAAATAAAGGACATCGATGAATGGAAAATCGAGAAAGCCGGCAACCATTTCAGTATCTCCGATATTATTAACAGGGTTATTCGAACTGAAGAATACAACTTGGTATGGCTGGTCAATCAAGTGGAGAAAATAGGAGTTATGGACAGGGATATCCATATCTACGGCCTCAACGACCTAGAGAAGGCATGCATGGGAACATACTACGCTCTCGAGAGCAAGAGTGAGGATGAAGTCTAGTGATTCCATGTGGCGTATATGATACCACCCAAGCACCCATCCTTATCCTGTCTCCTCTCACCGCTTGGCCAATTCATGGTTGGGTATACTTTCTCGATGGACACGGGAGAAACCTTTACCGACCTGCCAGCCAAAGAGTCAAGTCAGTCCCTTTTTCTAATGCTTCCCAGGACATTCTCCCTGCCATATTTGACCCCGTGTGCCGGCCGCTCCCTGTCAGCAGACGGCAGATCTAGCATTGGTTGTCGACATCATGCCCCAAGTTGATCAGCCGATCCTTCAATTCCTGGTGGAGAAACTCTGCTGCCATTATCCGAGCGTTTCTGTCGTCATTGTCGATGATTTCTCTGACGAATTCGTTAAAGCTGCCCCCAAAAACAGATCCTAGCTGCTCCCCATACTCCCTCAGGATCCCTTGGCGCATCGCAGCGGACCCAATCTTGGATGCGGTCAGAAGCTTGCTGTGCATGAAGAGCTCCTGGGCATCTTTGAGATCATCGTCTACGGGCGTGGTTTGCGATCGCTGGTCGCTGGTCGTCTCAAAACCTCGACTTTCATCGCCTGCCTGTTCATCCTCCAATGCCTCCTTGAGCAGTCTGGGCCTTTGTCGCTTCTCGAGACTCGGGACTCTTAGTCGTTGGCGGGGGCTCGTGTTTCGATGATTCTGGGCCATCTTGCGAGGCGGCGGTATGGCTGATCCCCCGTTTTCGACTGCCTGGTGTTTCCTTTTGCGACCAGCGCCCAATGTGACTATGAGCTGCGGCCTGACGCCAGATGATGCTGGCTGAGCGTTGAAACTACCCGGCGCGGACACAGATGCTCCGCCGAGTGTTCTTGAGGTCGGTCTTGCGTTCCCAGCTGGAGACCGGCGCGCATACCGGCGCACCTGACGACCGTTGGCAGTTTGTGGCACACTCACTCCTGGGCTCCGGCGAGGTTGCGACGCAGCGTTGTGGCTATCGGGGACGTCTTTTGCGCCGCTGCACGAGACGACCAGTTTGGTTTCAACTCCACCGTGCCGTTGACTTGGCCCAGTTGCTGGATGCTCGACGTCTTTCTCGGCTTTCTGCAGGGTATCATTCCAGGCATCCTGCTCCATGTCGTGTTCGGTTTTTACTTCGTCTTCTTCGTCGTCCTCGCTTGTTGGTTCATCGCGGTACTCGTCCTCGTCGCCTTCTTCTTCATCGTTATCTTCTCCTTCTCCGTCTTCGTCTCCCTCCTGAAGCAAGTCCTCAGATGATTCAGAGTATGAATCAGCACTGGACTTATCAAAGTACAAATCCATATTGTACGACTTGGGCGAGCGATGGCGAAGCCTCGGCAGAAAATGTTGCCTGTTCATGGGCACCCAAGACATTCTGAACGGTTTTTCGTGGAGAGGGTATTCAACTTATCGAAGTCGGCAAAGGATGTATGAAATTGGCTATACAACTGCAGGATAAGCTACTTTTCTAACGCTTTGCATCGAATCTCAAGGTAGGTACTTGCCTCAGTGAGAAATGGTCTGGTCTATCGGTAGGGAAGGATAATATTCGACATTTAGTAGGCGCTGGTTGTAATGAAGATCGTTCGTGACGAAGTCTCTGAAGCCCAAAACAGATATTTGGCCTTTTCAGTGCCACCTCCTGCCGAAGTGGTGTGAAGAGTGGTGAGCTGGAAAGGCAAATGCTCTCCAAGATCGATCCCATATGAAGAGGTAATATGTAGGATATGTAGACGTCTGAAAAGGGCAACTGCGAATGGAGACTCTTATGTACTCGTGAGAAGTTGTGAGTTGTCCAGTGGCGGTTTGACTTGGAAATAATGAGGGAGGGAGCCCAGCTTCACGTCGTGGTCAAACTGAATGGGTGGTAGTTCAATGATACCAGGGGGGTTAAAATTAGAGCGAGGAAGCACAAGCAAAATGGCGATTTCAAAGTAGACTTGTAAAATTTTCGTCTTCGGCATGGCCAAGGAAGAAGGGCAACTCGTGTTAATTCGTGGCAAATGGTTAAAGGCACGACTTGTAGCCTGAAAAAGAAGTCACGGATGACAGGAAGACCAGTCGTTCCTGCAACAATGAGGGCTATTGAAGAGATTACCACGGGGGAGACGGCTGTTGATTTCATTGCTCATCTCACTCTCCATGTCCCGAGGTAGTTTCGTGTGTCTTAACGACGTGGACTTCGTCTCACAGAGATAGATGCTATTGCTCCTCAAAGCCAAATGTCACCCAATATCGGCAATCCAATCAGGTCCCGAGTCATCATAAGAGGAATCCTACAGCTGTAGGATCTGGCGAAACAGTAGTCGTCAACGGTGGCGATCCGATATAGCCCTGGCCACTGATTATGTTTTCCCAGTGAGGGCGGAACGCGTCTTCGCCTTGGGAGGTTCCGAGCCACAAGATACGCCGAATGTGTTGGAAGACGTCCTCCCAAGTCGATAATCGCAGCGATAGACTGACGAGCCACGCTCTTTCCGCTAACCAATGATAGTGACACGAACTGCTGCCTGCGACAAGGCCGACCCCATATAAAAAGACTTCAAGTGAGTCGGGCACCTTGTGTGTCTCTTCCAACCTCTGCAAGTGGTGTTTGAGTCGTGCCACCATGGTATTCTGAATCACAGAGTGGGAGTAGTATGTTGGGCCATGTACGATGAACATGTAGAGGATCATGGCGTAGCGAAGACACTCGCTTAGTGGCGTCTCATGTTCGTTTGACGACGGGGCCGGAAGCGACAGTAATCGGTGGATAGCGAAGCACGTAAGGTCGTGTAGCCGTGTCGCTGAGAAGGGTATCCTCTGGGCTCGGACAAAGATAGCTCTGAGACGATTAAAGACATTTCGGACTTTGGGGTCCAAATCGAAGTCTCCGAATTCGGGTAGTTCATCCTGAGTTCGAGAGTCTAACTGCCATTCAGGTATTGGAGGCAGGCCGTGGCCGAGGCCATCGTCGTCTTGCGTTTCGAACTGAGGGTAGCCTTTTACGAGCAACGATACCCTGGATGAAATGAGTGAAAGACTTGAGAGGCGGAGATGGTGGTCTTACCAGCTCACCATCCTGGCAGTGAGGGGACTCGTCTGTCTTATCGAGTTGATGCCACCTCTCATGTTGACCAGTCGCGTGACGCCGTCAACGTGCATTTCGCTTACTTGGATGTTGCCTTTGCCAAACTGGAAGGCGAAAGTCAGAGATTAGAGGTGTAGGTGAGAATTAAGGTGAAAATCGAGAGACGCGACTCACTTCGATGGCTGCGAGAGTAATGACCGAGTTCATCGTGCCATCTTGCAGCGCGAGCGAAGTGTCCTCGACTTTGCGTCGAAGCAACGCCACCGAGTCGGCCATGAGAATCTCGGACGCTTGGAACCCTTTCTGGGCCAGGAGCTCTTCGTCGAGACATGCCGTCTGTAGCGACACATGAAAGAGTGCTGGATCGCCAAGGGCCAACGGCCACCACGACACCAGGAATGGGTTGGATGTCGCGTCAAGGTCTAGAGGGTAGTATTGAAAAGCGATCTTGTGGAGAACTGGACGGCCAAAGAGCAAGCCAAGATAAGCGCAAGCTCATGAGACTAGGGACAAGGACAGGCGACGATGATACTACGTACAGCTATGAATGAGACGTTGAACATGCTCTCTGGGCAATCTCGTCTGCGGATACGAGTCAAAGGGATCGACCGACCCGAATCTGTAGCTGGCCAAAGCGCCGGACCTATTACAGCGAGTCCCGGCAGCTTCCGGACCCGGACCCGGACCCGGACCCGGAGCAGCCGGAGGGGGCGGCGCAGTCAGGGGTTCGTTTGCGTAGACGCACAGGATCTTGCGCTTGGTGCAACGCGAGCAGCGCGGAGTGCGCAGGTCGCAGCTGTGCTTGGAACGGGCACACGTGTCACATGAGCGACGAAGGGTTTGGCGCATGTTGCTTTTCTCGTGTCATGGAACCATACTCGGCTGCTCTCCAGATGGTTATAGAAGGGTGGGTTGGGATGTTCACAAGGAGAGAGGAGCAGACGTGAGGATGGGATTCGATGATGGAGATGGTCTGACGAGCCCCAAGGGCCAAGGCCATGCCGGAATACGTTTAGAATCCTTCTTCGCATCTCAACTCTACTCCCAAAGAGGCTTAGACTCCGCGACCAGGATCTGTCGTCTTTTGCGAGCTGTACGACTTTCGGAGACTAGTCCTCATCGGGGAATGTGGAGGCATCAGGCACCATCTCACGAGAATCCGCGGCCCGCAACGAGTGTGGTCAATGACTGTCACAAGAGGCCTGATTGGTTGGTGGCCATGTTCTCCAAACTTGCAGATGTTCTCATGATATATGATTGGCTCTCGGCGTGGAAGTGGGCTCTGGGTTTTGTTAGCATTGAGCCGTCAAGCATCACGTCCTTCAGCCAGGATGCTCTACTACTTGGGACTTGTGTAATGACCGAATGTCCCTTTTGCGTTGGTTGCTGCTAATGGATGGTTCGACCTGACGACAGTGTCTAATTTCATCCGACATCCGACATGGTTCTAGCCGTGACCAGACGTGATCCCCCTTCGTATAAGACCAGCTGCCTTTGCCAAAGTCGATACTCACCTTGCCAGTTACTCTTGGTAGCCTCAGACGATGGTTAGAATGGCTGCTGAAGTTGTTGCCGACGCTGCTTCTCAGCCCTCTTTGAACCAGACATGGTCGTCCTCCTCGTTTCAATTGCAAAATGCTCTGCCAGCTTTCTTTCTTGGCTGGGCAACATGGCAATATGTCGTGACGCTTATTCTGGGAGTCATAGTCTATGACCAAGGTAAGACTACAGACACCATCGTGATTTATGACGAGAGGGGTCAAGTTCGAGCTGACCAACCTCAGTCATGTACCTCATACGAAAGGGCCCAATCGCAGGCCCAACGTTCAAAATCCCCATCATGGGCCCTTTTCTTCAAGCGATCGATCCCAAGTTCGAGGCCTACCTGGCACAATGGGCGAGTGGTCCGCTCAGCTGCGTATCAGTCTTTCACAAGTATGTTCCTACATCCCAACCTGTCCTCAATAGCCTCAAGGCTGAACCTCACGAGACCACCCAGCTAACCCATCACCAACACCACGTCCCAGGTTCGTCGTCCTCGCCTCGGATCGAGACATTGCCCACAGAGTCTTCAAGTCCCCCAAGTACGCCGAACCCTGCCTCGTCCCCGTCGCCAGAGACATCATCGGCCACAAGGCCTGGGTCTTCCTCCAAGGCAAAGAACACGCCGAGTACCGCCGGGGCCTGGCGCCCCTCTTCACCAACAAGGCCATGGCAACCTATCTCCCCATCCAGGAAAAGGTCCTCGCCGACTACTTTGACCGGTTCGCCGCCGCCAGCACCGAGAACCAAGGCCGGCCGCGGGAGTTCATGACCCTCTTCCGCGAGATCAACTGCGCCATTTCCTGCCGCACCTTCTTCGGCGACTACATCTCGCAGGACGCCGTCAAGAGGATCGCCGACGACTTCTACCTCGCCACCGCCGCCCTCGAGCTCGTCAACATCCCGCTGTCCATGTACCTCCCCTTCAGCAAGGTCTGGAAGGGCAAACGCGTCGCCGACGCCGTGCACGTCGAGTTCGCAAGGTGCGCCGCCGCGTGCAAGGCCAACATGGCCACCGGCGCGGAACCGACGTGCATCGTCGACCACTGGGTGCTGCACATGATGGAGTCGGAACGATACCGCCAGAGGCTGGCCGCCGGGGTCTCGGACGCCCCGGCGAAACCCGCGAATCTGATCCGCGACTTCACAGACGCCGAGATTGGCGAAACGCTCTTCACGTTCCTCTTTGCGTCGCAGGACGCGTCCAGCAGCGCAACGACGTGGATCTTTCAGATCCTGGCCCAGCGGCCCGACGTGCTCGCCCGTCTGCGGGAGGAGAACATGGCCGCGCGCGGAGGGGACCCGACGAGACCTTTTGACTTGCCCATGCTGGAGTCGTTGACGTACACCAACGCCGTCATCAAGGAGCTCCTCCGCCACAGACCGCCCGTCATCTTCGTTCCCTACCTCGCGACGCGGGACTTCCCCGTGACTCCGGAGTACACGGTTCCCAAGGGTTCCATGATCATCCCGTCGTGCTACCCGGCGCTTCACGACCCCGAGGCGTACCCCAGCCCGGACCTGTTCGACCCGGACCGCTGGATCACCGGAGATGCCGAGTCCAAGACGAAGAACTGGCTCGTGTTCGGCTCGGGTGCCCATGATTGCCTCGCGAGGAGATACGTGCCGCTGTCCATGGCGGGCATGATTGGCAAAGCGGCGCTGGAGCTTGACTGGGAACATATCGCTACGGAAAGGTCGGAGAAGATTTGGGTTTTTGCTACGCTTTTTCCCATGGTGAGTTGAGACTAGATGTGTTTATCTGATGGTTGGAGTTTGCTAACAATGTGCGCAGGACGGTTGTCCACTGGTGTTTAGGAAGCGGTCAGGGGTTTAAAGGCACCATTTGTATTTGAGGGTTATGGATGTAGCTATATGATTTAGAGAAGTAAACTGCTAGATGATGAATACGCCAACGACTCGAGAGCCAGCGGTAACGTTTAGTTTCCACATATCTGAGAAAATCAGAAGTTGTGAAAGCGAGTTTCGAAAGAAACAAAAAAAAAAGTCATAAACGAAAGTTGAAGAGAACGAAGGAAGTAGTGAAAGCTGAAAAGAGTCATCGACTCTCATAGAGAAGAAACAGCTAATAAACGTCAATGAGCTATTGCTTGACGTAGAGACAATCAGCAAAGAGGGCCAAAAGAGAGGTTCAGAAAAGAAAGTCATGACACAGGGAAAAAAGGACACAACGATGACCTAGTACTGGTACAAGGAAGAGTTCAAGAGAGCAGACGGCGCAAAAGCCTCGGCAACGGGGTTCAGCGATCCAAACTGCGAAAAGACGGCCGAGAGCGTGTTGTGCGCGGGCTGCAGACCGCCGTCGACCCAGCCGCCCAGGAACGAGGTGCAGTCGCTGTTGATCAGGACGCGCGAGCTCTGGTTGTTGACGGAGAACTTTTCGTAGTCGTAGAACATGGCCGAGATGTCGTCGTCCTGCCCGGGCAAGCCCAGCCCGAAGGCGCCGTACGAGTAGCGGTCCAGAGGCCAGTGGATGAGGTAGACGTCGTCGTCGGTGACGGGGGTGAGGTAGTCGGCGTACCCGGGGTAGTCCGTCTCCGACATGATGCGGCGGACCTGCGCCCTGAGGTCCGCCAGGAGCTCGTTGGGGTCCGAGATGGCCATCATCTGCAGCGAGAGGTCCTCCCACGCGTACGTGACGAGCACCATGCCGTAGTCCGGGTGGCCGTAGTCGAGCGTGTACGTCTGCGGGAGGTTGGTGTCGGACAGGAGCACGCGGGGGAAGCCGTCCGGCTGGTTCTCCCAGAACTTCCGCGTGCGGATGAAGAGCTTGGACGAGGCCGTCATGTGCATGTTGGTGATGCCGCGCTGGACGGGGTCCGCGAGGATGGGGTCGTTTGTCGTCTCGGACACGGGGGCGATGGCGTAGGTCATGGCCCGGTTGCTGGTCCCGAGGACGACGAGGTCGTACTCGACGTCCGTGGAGCCGCTGCCCGTCGTCTCTGTGACGCCCACGGCGAGACCGCCGAGAGCATCGCCGCCGCCGCTGGTGACTTGGGCCACGGTTCCGAACTTGGTCTTGACGCCCAGCTTGGTCGCCTCTTCCCAGATGGTCTGGGCGAGGTCGCGGATGCCCGCGGGCTGCAGGCCGGCGTCGGTTTGTCTTGCGAAGACGGCCTGGTCCGACTCGAGGCCGTTGACCACAAGGCGCATGATGGAGTTGAAGCCAGCGGTGTAGACGGCGCCGAAGCCTCCGGAGCCGATGCCGAGGGTGCCGAAGCGGTTGAAGTCCTCTTCCGTCCACACCTCGCCTCCAGGCACGTCCCACTCGTGGTCGTCGCCGAAGATGCGCTGGAGCCCCGAGTAGAAGCTGTCGTCTCCAAAGGTGTCGAGCCACATTTGCCACTGGGAAACGACCTGGAAGCGAGTGGAAGCATCCGGAGAGCTGAGCCACTCGCCCATCTGCGACCCAGAGGTCATGCAGGTACCGCCCTTGCACAGGCCTCCGGTGATGAGCTGGATCCAGCCGTTGTGGACTTTTTCGAATCCAGCGGGAGCGACCTTGGCGTCGAGCCACTCGCTGGCCCGGTCTTCGTAGAAGATGATGGTCGGGACATCACCGGGGTCGGGGAAGTTCTCGATAAAGGTAAAGTTGAAGGCGTTGGCGTAGTAGTACAGCAAGTCTTCCGAGGGCGGGAACCTCATGGCGCCCATCTCGGCGACGTTGACGCCGTCGGGGGTGGGGAGCGACCTCAGTCGACCGCCGACCTCGTCGGTTGCCTCGATCAAGGTGACGTCGGCGCCGGCCTTGGCCAGGTTGAACGCGAGCACCACGTTGGTGATGCCCGCTCCCACCAGGCCAATCTTGAAGTCCGGAGGGAGAGTGCCCAGGGGCTCGTCGATGCCGCCGGCCGCCTCGTTCCAAGCCGAGTAGATCAGCTGAGGCGTGTCGACCCAGGCTTGGGGACGGGCCTTTTGCTCAGCGCCAGAGGAGGACTGCCTCTTGCCGAGCTGAGAGCCCGAGGTGGTCTTGCCGGTGGAGGGAGTCTTGCGGATGGTGATGGGCTCGTACGCCCGCTTGTTCTTGGAGCTGAATGAGGGAATCATCTTGAAAAAGAGAGATTGGACTTTTGCTTGAAGGATTGTCTGCTGAGTCTGGCAATGATGGAGATTGTGTTGGTGCTGACACGATTGATAGCTGCTGATGCTTCCACTCGTCTGCTACTTATACATCCCACGCCTTGATACTCGGCCAGTCTTCTGCTACACTGGCGTTGGGTTCTCGAGCTTGCCGCCGGTAGCGTCCACATTTCCATGTCTCTTCAACTCCAACTCTCAAGCATAGTACTGTCATCTCAGAGGAGGGCTTGCCAGCTCCATCAGATGGTACACAGAGCCAGGGTTTACCTGTGGTGACGACTGAAAGCGTCGACTCCCTCCGCGAGAAGTTGCATCTTGTTGCCTCGCTTAGGAAGCTCTTTGAAGCTTCACAGCAACGTCGTTTTTCCTGCTTGGAAAACTACACTCTAGGTCAGTATCGTACGACATGGAGCAACTTTGACTTTGCCCCATGGTGCAAACATTCGCATGGGTATGGGTGTGAAGTTGCCAAATGCCCTCCTCGCTTTCGGCTTGTTTCTGTCACGTTGCGTTATTAAAATGACGGACATGGGGACAATCAGGCAATTCTTTGCGGTGTCTTTCCGAGACCTTTACGCGCAGAGTCGAGAAAGAACCAGCACTATGATGAGTATAATTGGAATGACTAGCGACTGGGCGGTATTAGACGAGTTACTGGCATCATGAGAACCTACTTGTACAGCTCAAGACTGCACTATTGTGAAATACTACACATCATTCCAAGACTCTTTTGTGCAATATACCTAAAGTAGCCGCTTGGAAGTAAGTTTCCATTACAGGCAGGCCAACTTCCAGTCCTAGAGTTACTCTCGTAGTATTCGTAAAGCCATACTCTATTCTCCCATTGTAACACAGAATATCATCATACAGCCATGTCACAACCTGCATTACTCAAACTTACTCACGTTTGAGATAGACATGTCGTGAAATGGTGAGCTCCCCGCAACACCGCGTACACCTTCGACTCGTCACTCACCGGCCGTCTGACTCGTAGTCGTAGGTCCAGGCTCACAACCCCGCCACGCGAGGTCACACCAGAGCCCTGTGATTTGAAGCCCAATCTGCCCAAAGACCCTGGATCAATATCGGAGGTGGGACTGGTGACGGCGGGTGCTTCCGCTCCCCACTAGACAAGGTGCTTTTGACACCTTGGCGCTTTACCTAGCTTGCCGTAACCCAAGGCCATCTCGGTCGATATCTCGGGAAATCTCTGTTAGATGAAGAATTGGCTTTCACTTGGCTCTTGTGGTCCGGCGTGGATCATCCGCAGTTTGGCAGACCACGGACGGATCGTCAGGGTCGCATGCCGTAGGGCTTCAATGATACCTCGAAGCCTTGCTTGCCATATGTCATGGCTTTATCAGCACATCAACCCAGCCAGTCCCGCAGTATTACCATTGACCCTCTCGCCGTCATTCGAGGGTTGGATCCTTGAGGACGCTCACCCGCGCGGGATCATGCATGTGCCGCGGGAGGGGCAATGGAGACCGTCAGCCTCGACCATCAGGCTACATGCATGTAGGCCGGTCCATGGCGGATGTTCAGGGTATTCACACAGACGCTGAGAATCTTCACGTGTGCGCCATTTAAATCTCGACGACGAGCGTTGCATTCCAGCAACACCACGGAGATGTGTCCCAATTTGATACAACCCCTGTTCGTGAGGACTTGCAACTATCGCCAAGTAAGAGATTACCCTCTCAACAGCCCAGACATGTCAGCTCGTCGGATTCGTGAGAGCCATAGGCGACAGTCTAAAGTAGGCATATATAAGTGATGCCATATCTGTCGTCTTGACCTCTTACTGATCATCGGCACAGCAGCGCCATCCGTCTTTCACTACTTGAACACTCTCCACTCTTTTACCTCAACGATCTGCATCATGAAGATGAGAAAGACTCTTTTGCCACTATATCTGACGACCATCATGGCCAGCCTTCCAATCAACGGTCTGGCCGTATCTGATGACACTCTTTCCAACTCCTTTCTCTTGAACAACGACGACCTGTCATTCCAGGTCGGTGACGTCCAATACCTGGCCGTCACTTCGGCCCCCGTCGTCTCCGTTCCTTGTGTGGAAGACCCTTCTCGAGGTCCAATTACCTACATCTCTGCTCTCTCCCCCGATACCACCGGTGAACAACTTCAGAAAGCTATCGAAGACTCCCTGGTTCAGGACGATGTCTTCACCCACGACTTTCTGGGAACTGTGCTGTTGAGCGCTAGCATCTCAGAGGACTTGGACCCTTCAGTCATCTCTTACCTCGAGAGTCTGGGATCGAACATCATCTATGGCAACTTTGAAGGCCCCGATACCTGCGGCAGTTCGACACTTGTTCCGTGCCCGTTCTTCGCCGTGGCCGATGGCAGTAGCCTATGGCTCAACAAGGCCCAGAGATTGTACTCTGACACCTTCAGCACGTTCATCACTGGCATTTACGAGTCCAACGGAAGCTACAAAGCCCTGGTGCTGTCCGATGCTAGCGGGAACCCCATGATACCTGTACCCTCGAGGCTGTACAGCACAGAAGATGACAGACCCCTGGCAGGTCAGCGCGTTGGCGTCAAGGATATCTACGACCTCGAGGGCATCCAGACAACTGCCGGAAGCCGAGCCTACACCGCCGTCAACGACGTTGCCGGCAAGACGGCCCCTGCTCTCCAGCACATCATCGACCTCGGCGGTGTCCTCGTTGGCAAGCAAAAGACGGCTCAGTTCGCCTCCCCCGAAAGCCCATGGGACTGGAACGACTTCCTTTACCCCCGGAGCCCCCGCGGCGACACATTCCTGAGCTGCTCTGGCTCTTCCGCGGGTGCCGGGTGCTCCATTGCCGCCTACGGCTGGCTCGACTTTGCAGTCGGCACCGACACGGGTCTCTCTGTCAGGCAGCCGGCCGCTTTCGCGGGCGTCTACGGCAACAGACCCTCCCAGGGGATGATGCTGATGGACAACATCATCGTCAACGCCTTCAACGCCGACACTGCCGGCGTCTTCGCCCGCGACCCCGAGAAATGGGCCGCCTTCGCCAAAGCCTGGTACGACCCGTCCCTCCACCAGGATCCCTCGGTCAACGGTCTGCCGGCTCTGACCGTGCCCGACGAGCGGACGTTCCCGAAGCGCATTCTCTACCCGGTCGACCATCTCCCGCTCCAGAACCCAGCTGCCGAGGCCATCCTCCAGCAGTTCCTGACCAACGCCTCCTCGGCGCTGGGAACCACCGTCGAAGACTTCAACCTCACGGCCACCATTGAAGAAACGGCTTCTCGTCCCATCTCTCAAGTGCTCGGCGACCTCTTCGTCCTGTGGACACAGGACCTCATCCGCAAAACCGCCAACCCGCTGCTGGCTCTGTACCCGAACACCTTCCCCGCCGTCGACAACCCCTACCGCGGTGCTTTCCGCAACCTAAAGGTCGACGACGACCTGTACGCGTCTGCCATGGCGAACCGCGCGCGCGACGCGCAAGTCTGGCACGACGAGGTTCTCTTCTCCACCGACGAGTCCTGCTCCGAGGCCGTCTTCGTCTACGACGTTGGCACGGGCGGGCTCCCCACGTTCCGCGAGCAGGGCCTCAACTCTGGGGCCGGTGCCGCGTTTCCCGTCAATCCCACGACGGCGCAGGCGGCGTCCATCTCGGCATCGTACTTTGGCGACGCCGACTACACCGTTCCCATTGGCCAGGTGTCCTACTTTAGCAACGTGACGTTTCGCGACGAGGTGATGCCCGTGACTGTGAACCTGGTCGCAAAGAGGGGTTGCGACTTTGTCTTGTTCAACATGGTCAATGAGCTGGCGAACCAGGGCGTACTGGGCACTGTTTCGACGGGGAAGCAGGCCTTTGTCTCTTAGATTAGCTACAGACTAGTTTTCTTGGGTAATTCAGCCAGAGTGTCTGGGTGGAAATCCAAAGACGCTGTTTTGCTTCAGTGTTCCTTCCGCATTTCTCATCGTGATGCTCGAATATGTTGGGGCTGTCGTAGCTGCGAGTTGTGTGATCTTTATTACTTTATGTATGCCCAAGTTCCAACATTTGATTTGCACTTACGAGAGCCAAACATTCCCATCCCTGGCTTTTGAAAGATGACTGCATCGACCAGACAGAAGTTCGTATGGTATCTATTAGACGAGATGGCATATCGCGCCCTAGAGCATACGACGCGTGATGAGCACCTTGGCAAAAGGCCATCACTGGGGTATCATGTTCATCATGGAAAGCGACTCTTCAGCCGACCGCGTCATGCCCGTCCACGAACTGCCTCCAACGTCAAACGGCACCTGTCCAAAGCCGTCCATCATCATCTGCTCCCAGACCGTCTGGTCCAGGCTAAAGTCCGACTCCCACGCCATGTTCATGTCCAAAGGCAGAGAGACCTCCAACGACGGACCCCTCGGCTGCTCCGATGCTGCTGCGGGTGGCGACGTCTTGTTGATGAACCACTGCCGCATCCACCGCGCTCTGTACGCGTAGTTGGACCACCGCGACGAACTGTCCTCAAACAGACGCCTCTTCTGGCCGACGATCAGGGCTACGCTGTCCGCTTCTTCGCACTTTTCCGCAAACAGACGCATGCCCTCCGCATGGTCCAGTTTCTGTCGCGCCAGCGTGGCGTCCCAATCAAAGGCGCCCTGTTCAAGCAGGAGTCGACTGCCGGTCATCATGATGAAGGCCGTGTTGGCGGTCATGCTGAACGGTATGTACGCGTAGGCCTCGGCGGGCACGGCCAGGAGAGCGCTCATTGCCTCATTCACAGACTCCAAGCAGAGCCACAGGCCCTGGGTCCGGCCGTAGGGTTCCGTCATTGACATCGTTTCGGCCGGTTTGACGGCTTGCATGCCTATCAAGGGCTCGTAAAGCCGGACGCGCATTGTTACGTAGTGTGTCCACAGCAAGTCTGAAGGGAGGCTCAGTGTCTGTCGAGCGAGAAAAAGAAGTAACGGCTGGAAAATAAACCCAGCATCAGAGATTTGTGAGAGGATAACAGCTTTGCTTACGGTGGTCTTTGGCTATGGCAGGCTCTTCCTCCAAGAAGCTGTCAATCTCCTTGCTCAAGGAGGTCAGGGTCATGTTGATATGTTCCTTGAAAACAGGCACCGGGTCTCCGTCCTCTCTGTCGATCAACGGAAAGATGGCTCGAACACGTTCCGCCGTGTGCTGCATGCGCACAAAGGCCGTCAACATGGCGTCCGATGGGCATTCAGCTGCCTCTCGAATGTTTTTGCAACAGCGCGCAATCTGGGAGCTGTACGGGATCTGCGACACTCTTCGTGTGGAAAAGGAGATGCTGCAGGAAGTGTGAGAGACAATGACGGGAGGTGACCAGAAAGGAGGAGTCGTACTTGGAGGCGAGGAAATATCCACCCAGGATTGCCCTCTGTTCGTCCATACTAGCCTTTGGCAGCTCCAAGGGTTTCCCCTTGTTGACAAAAGACCACGCGTCGGCCAACATGGTTTTGGGTAGCCAGGACAGTGGCCCAGAGAAGATGTAGATACTCATGTCAAGGACGAGGCCGATGGCAAGCTGCAAGAGGGAGTAGGCCGCCATGCCGTAAGACACGTGGATATCGCCCCTGTTCGTGACATGGTCAGTAGAGCGACAACAAGGCGATACCCGGCAAGAGATAGATACCATGACTGAAAGGAGATGTAGACAAGAAGACCTTGGAGATATTCCAGCTTCTTCTGCTTCTGGACAACGATGTGCATTGCCGTATGCCGACGTACCCAGTCATCGACTTCCTTCTGGACCGCAGCATTCTGCGGGACGACAGCCTGAATGATGCACCAGAAGAGAAAGCGTCGCTCCTTGTGCAGGTCCCTGGCCGTGACGCTGGGCGCGATGGGCACGAACGGGAACTGAGGCACCATCCGCGTCCGGTAAATGTTGAGGCAGTCCTCGGCTTGCGACATGGTGATGCACAATCCCGGAACAAGTTGCAGAGAGTCCGTCACCGGTCCGGCATCGTGGGTCACGCCGGCGGTGTCTCCGCCACGAGGGTCTGTTGCCAGGCTGTCTGAAGACGGTTCCGGGTCGGGGAGAGGGGCCGAGATGCCGGTACATGGCAGCAGTTGCCGGACTTGGGTTCCCTCGTGGTGTGACACATCGGTATCTGGTGTCAGGACTTGGCCATCAGCCTGCCTTGTATGCTGCTGGGCCTGGAAGAGGTTGACGAGTCCGTCAATCTTCTTCTCGAGCTCCGTCACGCGACTGGCGGATACACGTCAGTCGAGAACGACCAAGACGCTCATTATCCCAGACATCCAAACATGACGCAAACCATCATGGAGCATGATGCCCGACGTACCTGGACTTGCCCCTTTTCTTCCTTTGCACTGGTTGCGGTACGCGGCACTGAATCGCCATCCGAGAGCACCTGATCCTTGTCAATCATCCGAATTCGATGCCAGGTGGGCGAGGGACAAAGATACCTCGTGCAGTCGGCTGTTTCGTCATGTTCCGAGCCCGGTAGCCATCTGCACTTGATCTTGAGACGGGCGCAGTTGGAGCAGGCCCGGAGCTTCTTCGCGCTGGAAACCTCCGGGCTGCCGAAGTCACGGTCCGGCGACATTTGTCCGGCCACAGGCAGTGTGAGCAACAGGAAACAAACTCTGAACAGGCCAGCTCGAATTTTCCGTTGGGGTGTGACAGACGGAAAGTCTTTGTTGTGGTCTACTGTGTGCAATCGAGCCTGGAATCCAAACGGAGGAGTAGTGTTGTGGTGAATGAAGGCGTGAGAACGCGGGAACAGCGGAAACCGGTAAGATTCTCAAGTTCCGTACGGTTGACATGGACTTATTAAAAGACGCTCTCATTGGATAGTAGTCATTAGTCATGGGTCTCGCAGATCGGAGTCGGGAGCTATTCTAGCTTCCGTGTCCGTACTTTGGTGCAAAACGTGCCTCGTATTCTGCCTTTTCCCGTGTTATGGCCGGCCCAGACGCCAATAGGCGGGCCAGAAATCGGCACTAATGTTGGAAGCTATTCAAAGAGAGAGGGTGACGCGCCAGGGGATTACCTACTCACACATCTACTCAATAAGACCAAGGACTGCCTTTGCTTGCCATATCCAATTACAAATGTATCGCCAGCAAGACTCGGAACGACAGTGGCATCCTGGCACTCACGTTTATTGACACTCTACCGGTACGGATACTCCATTGGCATTCTGCTGCTTGATGAAGCGTCAGAAAAAGCATCCAATAGTATGCCGTCCGCTGCAAAAATACCCATACAGAGACAGACAGCCGAGAGCCAAACCCTGCCATCCTGGCGTGCCAGCGGGTAGACGTCCCTGCACATCATTTCGGGGGGATCTGTCGCAGGCCCACCGATTGACAAGCCACGCAGGCATGTTTATGTCCGTACGGACCGTGACCGTGATGTAGGGTGACATGAGGCGTAATTCTTGGAGCCTCTGCATATACCATCGTGGTGTATTTCATTGAGGATCGCCTTCAAATACAAATGACAATGTGCAAGTAGGAGTAACTACTGAGAGGTGCCACTGGCTTTAGTCCATCTCATCACTCACAGTTGCGCTTGAAAACTCCACGGCGACACCCGGCTCAGTTTTCGCTCAGACAATGTAAGTGCAGTCCATGACTTGACCGCCGACAACCACCAGTCCGAATGACCGATTTCCAGGGCAACCGATAGAGTCGCATCGCCAAGGGCGAGCTCCGAAGAGGCCAAGGGGCCGGTAGAGCCAATCCCAGTCCACGACCCAACCGCTGAAGTTTATCCCGACGGACCGAGCCTCGCAGCCATCACCGCCGGCCTCTTCCTTGCCATTCTCTGCCTCGGTCTCGTAAGCAACTCTCTTGCGCCTCTCCATTCCGTCACCTGTCCATCTTGGCGTCTACTAACTAACACCCTCCATTGCCAACAGGACCGCTCCATCCTGGCCACCGCCATCCCGAAAATCACAACCGACTTCAACTCGCTGCCCGACGTGGCGTGGTACGGCTCCGCATACCTCTTCACGCAGTGCTCCTTCCAGCTGCTCTTCGGAAAGCTGTACGCCGAGTACAACATCAAGTGGATCTTCCTCGGCGCTCTCGGCGTCTTCGAGGTGGGGTCCGTGGTATGCGCCGCCGCTCCGGACTCCGTGTCACTTATTGTGGGGCGCGCCGTGTCCGGAGTCGGGGCCGCCGGGCTGATGTCCGGAGCTCTGATCGTAGGTGCTGCCCTGCTCGCGCCACGCGTGCGACGGGTGACGTGTTTTCTGACAGGGGGTTGCTTGACGCAGATCATCGCGAGAAGTGTACCGTTGCACAAGCGCCCGACGTACACTGCTGCCGTCGGTGCGGCGGCGGGCATTTCGCAGTGTGTCGCGCCGACTTTGGGCGGTGTGTTTGTCGACAAGGCGACGTGGAGTGAGCACTTTCCAGTCATGGTCCTGATATTGACTGATTCCTCGAACCAGGATGGTGTTTCTGGATCAACCTGCCCCTGGGAGGCATCACCTTCTTCGTCATCCTCTTGTTCTTCAAGCTCCCTGTGGCAGCGAAGAAACAGCCGATGAACATGAAGCAGTTTGTCCAAAACTTTGACCTCATCGGCACCCTGCTTCTCATACCATGGGTAATCTGTCTCCTTCTCGCGCTGCAATGGGGCGGCACGGTGTATGCGTGGGGCAGCTGGCGCATCATCCTGTGCTGGTGCGTCTTCGCGATCTGCTTTCTCGTCTGGGGATTCGTCCAGTACAGCAAAGGTGACGGGGCCACGGTACCCTTCCGCATCATGGCGCAGAGATCGATGATCTGCGCCTGCTGGCTGATGTTGCTCTTGTTTTCGCTGCTGTTCATCAACGTCTACTACATGCCGATCTGGCTGCAGGCCGTCAAGAACCACTCGGCGTATCAGAGCGGCATCGACCTCCTCGCATCGTCTGCACCGTTATCAGCTGCGACGATTCTTTCCGGGGCTCTTGTACGTCGAGACAATGTTTCAAGGATGCAGAGAGTTGAGCTAAGAAGTGCCATTAGACCAGTCGCGTCGGATACTACCGTCCCCCAGTTCATCGCGTCATCCGTCATTGTGTCAGTGGCGGGAGGGTTAATGTACACGTTTGCTGTTGACACTAGCACCGTATTCTGGTACCAACCTGCCATCTCTTCTGTTTCATGCATTTCGAGATGCTGACTACAGCTGCTTCAGGGCTGCTTCACTCGTCCTGATGGGAATCGGCGTGGGTCTCGGCGGGCAGCAGACCATCATTGCTGCCCAAACCGTGTTCCAGGGTCGAGATGTGGCCCTGGCCACGTCGCTGTTGGTGTTTCTGCAGAGCTTGGGAGGAACGGTTTTCCTCGCCGTCGCCCAAAACATGTTCCACTCGCGCTTGATCTCCGACTTGCACCACCGCGTGCCAAACGTGGATGCTACCGTGGTTGTAGAAAGCGGGAGCATCCGGCTTGTTGGATTCTATGCGCAACGTCTATCCAGACTCGGCGGATGACATCATTACCGCGTACAGCAAGGCACTCCAGAATGTCTTTCTCATCAGCGCTGTCCTTGGCTGCCTCACGATATTCGGAGCCGTCTTTATGGAGTGGAAGAGCGTTAACGAGAACAAGCCAGGCAAGGCAATCAAGGGAGAAGAAAAGAGCACAAGCGGCCAATTGGAAGGATAGGCTTGGCAGCCTCACGGTATCCTTGTCCTGGAAATGATCAGATGGAGTGGGTAGATACTGTGGTAGACTCTGTAGCAATAGTGGAGATATACCCGCCACGAGAGTTTGAACACGGTGATTTTCTTGTCCGTCGACGCGAGATCATGACTTGTACGCGCTGTGTTCCACATCGGCTTGTCGACTGGGGTGAGGTTTTCAGCCAAACTCTGTTGACGTCAACAACTTGCTGCGTCTCCTACTGGCCAGATGGAGGGCAGCCCGAGTGCCGTAATGCCATGAGATTTTCTGGTTGGCCATCTCCCGTGCCGATCTCCCGCTCTCCACGTTCCCTCCCAAGCTTCGGAGGTTCCTGTTGGTTTATCCGGAGGGTAACGCACGCCGTACGTGATCTCGTCGTACGGGTGCAAAAGGGTCTGGTATTCGTTGTTGTTATTGTTATGTTACATGCTTACNGGTCTGGTATTCGTTGTTGTTATTGTTACGTTATGTGCTTACGCGTAAGCACGTAAGGCTCTAGATCTATGGTGTAGTAGTTGCTTATTACTACCATGGCACTTAGCTACGGCTGGCGACGGGTGTCGCCAGGAGGGCATGAGGGCATATGGCCACGTATGCCCTACGCCTATAGGGCGTATAGATATGTATGCCGTATGTGTATAGAGGTATATATGCCTCAGGCGTTAACGCATGCTTTGCGGTATAGTGTTACTGATACTAGTAACTTTTTCTTTTTGCTATATACCTTATACGCCTCTATTTATATATAGAAACTAGTACTAAAAATACTATAATCACGTACTAAAAATACTATTAAAAATAGCATAGATAGTAAGTATAAAACAGTATTAAAAGTAATCCTTTTACCTCTTACTTAATAATATCTAAATACCCCTTATTGTCTACTCTACTTAAGTTACCTATCCCTCTATTCGAATAGTTACTTAGTTTAAATTAATAAATCTCTCTAGGGTATAGTTTGGGGTGCTTTTTGTAAAGGTATTAGTAATATTATTATTTCTATTAATCTACTATATTTTATAAAGCTCGTAATACTTATATAACTACCTTAATACTATAATATTAATTATCAGATACTTCTCTTTAGTAATACCAAGCTTTACGAGGTATTTATAGAGTAAGTATAAGTTAGTATAGATAATTATTAGGATATAAGGGAGGTTTTAGTATTTAAGGATTTTCTTAAGTATTATAGTAATAATATATATAAAATCTATACTAGTTATTATAGCGTAAATCTCTAAAGTAAGTATATTCCTAGTAACTCTTTTATTTTTAGTAGAAAAGTAGTAGATAAGGTTACTATAGAAGTCGAACTAGCTATTATTAGTTATTATTTCTTAGCCTAGGATTATCGCGAATCCTAGTTAAGATAAGAAGTTAATATTATTAGTAAAAGAATTATTAATAAAAGTATAGAAATATACTTTTAAGAGGTTAAGTAATATAAAGTTAAGGTTATAGTTAAGGTATTTAATTTACTATTTAAGGTATTTATTTAGAGTAGTAGTATTATTAGAAGAAGGTTATTATTTTTATGTAGTATAGGAGAAGTTAAATAATACCTCGGGTTAATATATTAAAGCGAGGTATACTTTATATATATGTTATTTAATATATATCTTCTTAAGTACCTTAGGTATAGTATAAGTATCAAGGAGTACTAGCTTTTACCCTTAGTGTTTTTAGTATAGGTAGAAAGTATCGCTATTAAGGCTTAAAATACTTCTATTAAATACTAGAAAAGTAGTTACTATAAGGGTTATCTTCGGCCTTACCTTAAATAAAACTTTTTAGAACTCCTTATCCTTATAGTATAAGAAAGTAGTATTAGAGAAGCTAAAAGTATTATTAGTTTATATACCTATAAAGCTAAAGTTATTACTAGTATAGTATAAGATAAGGAGGTATAGGTTATATATAGATATCTCTATTTATAACTACTCCTTATAATACTTAGAATAAATTACCTACTAGTAAGTACTAGTTTTAGCAAAGTTATATAATTGTCGGTAACGCTATGCTGTAAGGCATGCGTTAACGCCTGAGGCGTGTATACCTCTATACGTATACGGCATACGTGTCTATATACCCCATAGGTATAGGGTATACGTAGCTATATACCCTTATCCCCCTAGTGATACCTGTCGCTAGCTATAGCTAAGTACTATAGTATACCATAGATCTAGAGCCTTATATACCTATATGTAGGCATATAATATAATAATAATAATAATGAATACTAGACCCTTCTATACCTATATAACGAGATCACGTATAGTATACGTTACCCTCTAGATAAACTAATACTAATCAGTAGTTAACTTATCCGTTACTACTACTATAAATCAGCAAGGTTTTTCACGCGAGGAAAAATAATTACGTCTCTTACCTAAAAAGTATAAGTAAGGTAATTTACCTGAAAGCTGAAGTAAGAAGAGAGATTGTGAGTTTGACTTAGATACCTCATAAATATTACTTTACCCTTATCCCTAGCAAAGTACTTCTAAGTTAATATACTAATTTCACTCTACGAAATACTAAAAACATATACTATACTCCTTAATATATACTAGAGAATATTTAGTAAACACAAACCTTTTAAAAATACTTAAGATTTACAGTATCCCTACTCCTTCCTCTCAAGAAACCTCTATAACCTCTTAAAAACCCTTAAGGAAACTATTTTAAAATAAGCCCTTACTATAGCTAGAGACGAGGTACCCCTAATAACTATTACTAAGACTTAAATCAGGCTTTCAATAACAGCTTACTAAAGTAATAATAACCCTTTTAGAATATTACTAGATCTTAGTAATATATAGGATTTATAGTATCCTGTACCTCTTATACTTTCTCAAGAAATCTCCCCCTCTCAAGAAATCTCCCCCTCTCAAGAGACCTCTACAGTATATAGGATTTACATTATCCTATACTTCCCCCTCTTAAGAAACTTCCCCCCTTTACCCTCTTAAGAGACCTCTATAGCACGCGGGATTTACATTATCCTATACCTCCCCCTCTCAAAAAACTTCCCCCCTTTACCCTCTCAAGAAACCTCCACAGTACACGGGATTTACAGTATCCCGCACCTCACTCCCAAAAGCAATAGCTATACCCTCTAAAGCCCCTGTAGTCTTACTACCCTCTGAGGCCCCCGTAGCCTTACTACCCTCCAAAGCCCCCGTAGCCTTACCACTCTCCGAGCCCCCTATAGCCTCACTCCCGAAACCTCCTACTATAGAGCCTATTAAGCACCCTCCTCTACTAATATTAATAGCCTCACCAGTATCCAACCCCCCCTATAGCCCCACTCCTAAAACCTATATACCCCTATAGTAGCCGTCGATTACCCCGAAGGCTACCCCTTAGAAAGAGCCGAAAAACCACAACTAAACTATACTTTTAAGAGATTTTCGAAAGACTTATTAATTCAAACCACACAACTATTCAAATAGAAGGATAAGTAACTCGGGCGGAGTAGATAATAAGGAGTATTCAGACATTATTAAGCAAGAAGCAAAAAGATCACTTTTAACGCTATTTTACGCTTATTATCTATACTATTTTTAACAGTATTTTTAGCACGCAATTATAGCGTTTTTAGCACTAACTTTACATATAAATAGAAGCGTATAAGGCATACAACAAAAAGAAAAAGTTGCCAGTATCGGTAACGCCATGCCACAAGGCATGCGTTAACACCTGAGGCGCGTACGCCTCCGTACGCATACAGCATACGTATCCATACGCCCCATGGGCGTAGGGTATACGTAGCCATATACCCTCATCCCCCTAGTAACACCCGTCGCCAGCCATAGCCAAGTACCATAGCACACCATAGATCTAGAACCTTACATACCTACGCGTAGGCATATAACATAACAATAACAACAACGAATACCAGACCCTTTTGCACCCGTACGACGAGATCACGTACGGCGTGCGATTATCCCCTCCGGATAAACTAAACGAGATCACATACAGCATACAATTACCCTCCAGATAAACCAACAATAATAGCTTAATAATAATTATTATAGAATCTAGGGGGTATTACCTTTTAAGGTAAGATAGTAAGTTAACTATAATACGCCTCGTGAGTTCTGTTTTAGTTTAGGTATAGGTTTAAGTAATATTTCGAAGCTATATTATTATACCTTTATACTAGAGGAGAGCTAAGGCTATAACTAAAATTAATTATTAGCTACTCTATTAGATTATTAGTAATTATATTAATATTTCGAATTTACTATTATTACTAAAACTTTAGATAATAAGGTATGATTTCTTATATACCTTATCTATATCTTTATTTTTAATCTTATTAATAATATATGATTTAAAGTATTTGTAATTTTTGTGGAAGATAGGGTTAAACTTAATAATCTTAATAATACTATTAGTAATAATACTTTTAACCTCTTTTTTAATAAATTCCTTAAATAGTAAATTTAGTATTATAATAATACTTTTTTTGTAAAAGGTAAGAGAGAGAGCTATATTTAATTATTTTTTAGCTATAAAATATACTATAAAATAAAGTTTATAATTAAATCTCTAAGCTAGAATAGTAATAGATTATTTTAGAGGATTAAAAAGTATACTATAGAAGTTACTAATAATTCGGGGAAGTAAAAGATTATTATTAATAGTAGTAAAGTTACTATTTTATATAATAATAGTATTTTATAGTATCCTCTAGGTATTTAGGGGTTTTTTAGGGATAATAATAGATAAAATCGGGATATTACTACAGGAATATATATTTCTCAGCAATATTAGACTTCTAGTAGGGGTTCTAGTATTAGGATCTAGGATATATATAATATAGTTATTAGTATTTAGTAATATTACTATTAATAGTATTAATAGGGGTATTTAGTTATTTTTAAAGTATAGTTTTATAGTTATAATTTAAAACTTTTAAGGACTTTGAGGGAGTTTGAGAATATATGTTTTATTATAAATAGTAATAAAGTAAAATAGGTTTTACTAATTATATTTCTCTCGTTATATATATACTAGAAACTAAAATAGGAAGGTTACTATATATGAGATATTAGGGCTATTACGTATTCCTAGAACTATATTAATAGTATATTCGGTATAAGTATAGTAGATTACCTCTATTACTTTCTGAATAGTATAAATATAGGTAATAATATCCAGGGAAGGAATAGAATTATCTATAAAGTATAGATATACGCCGAAAATAAGTAATATAAGCATAAAGCTATTTAGCCTAGTAGTGTTATTAATTGTTTTATATATTATTTAGAGGGATATTTCTCAAGTTACTATAAAAGCTTTATTATAATAAATCTTATATATTTGGTGGAGGAGGGTATAGTAATATTTAACCTTATTGATATTATGATGTGTTTTGATAGGTACTATTTGAATTGTTAATCCTATGGTTTTTGTTTCTAATCTGAACTTTTTAGATTAAAATATTGTTTTTATATTAGTAGTAATAAAATCTAGAAAGCTTTGGTAAGAGTCAATCTAGTATGCTTTGAGGGCTTCCTATATTACCTTTATTGATATATTGGGTAAAAATCGAGTAGTATTAAATACTATAGTAGCATTAATAATATAAAGTACTAGACAGCTATTAATATAGATAATATTAATGATAACTTTAAAGTTAAATTTAATATTTTCTTATATAGTAAAACGAAAGCGGGAGGGGGTAACACTACATATCTAATACTAGTAGTAGTACTATTTAAGAGCTTCGAGGATATAGCGTTCAATAGGATATCCCGCCTTAGTAAGAATATTGTAGAGGTATACTATAGCTAGGTGTCTGAATTAATAGTAGAATCTCTATATTTCTAACTTTATAAGGTAAGTAGAGGTAAGTATTTTCTCCTTATTAAGGAATATCTATAGATATTTCTATTTTTGAATAATAGGTATAACTTTTTTACCCTAGCAAAGCTAGTTACATATATTGTTAAATATTATACTAAGGCGATTTTATTAGTTTATCTAGAAAGTAACATATGCTATACGTAATCTTATTATATAGGTATAAAAAGGTCTAGTATTTATTGTTATTATTATTACATTATATGCTTATATGTAAATATATAAAGCTCTAGATTTATAGTATAGTAGTTACTTACTACTACTATAACACTTAGCTACAGCTAGCGACAGGTATCACCAGGAAAGTATAAGGGTATACAGCTATATATACCCTACACTTATAGGCTATATAGATATATATATTATATATATATAGAAGTATATACATCTTAGGCGTTAATATATATTTTATAGTATAGTATTACTGATACTAGTAATGTTTTCTTTTTACTATATACTTTATATATTTCTATTTATATATAGAAGCTAGTATTAAAAATACTATAATTATATACTAAAAATACTGTTAAAAATAGTATAAATAATAAGCATAAAATAGTATTAAAAGTGATCTTTTTACCTTTTACCTAATAATATCTAAATACCCCTTATTATCTACTCTACTCGAGTTACCTATCCCTCTATTCGAATAGTTACTTAGTTTAAATTAATAAATTTCTCTAGGGTATAGTTTAAGGTGCTTTTCGTGAAAGTATTAGTAATATTATTATTTCTATTAATTTACTATATTTCGTGGAGCTTATAATACTTATATAACTACCTTAACGCTATAATATCAATTATTAGACGTTTCTCTTTAGTAGTGCTAAGCTTTACGAAATATTTATAGAGTAAGTATAAGTTAGTATAGATAATTATTGGGATATGAGGGAGGTTTTGGTATTTAAGGATTTTCTTAAGTATTATAGTAATAGTATATATAAAGTCTATACTAGCTATTATAGTATAAATCTCTGAAGTAAGTATATTCCTAGTAACTTTTTTATTTTTAGTAGAAGAGTAGTAGATAAGGTTACTATAGAGGTTAAACTAGTTATTACTAGTTACTATTTCTTAGCTTAGGATTATCATAAATCCTAGTTAAGATAAGAGGTTAGTATTATTAGTAAAAGAACTATTAATAAAAACGTAGAGGTATATTTTTAAGAGGTTAAGTAATATAAAGTTGAGGCTATAGTTGAGGTATTCGATTTATTACTTGAAGTATTTATTTAGAGTAGTAGTATTATTAGAAGAAGGTTGTTGTTTTTATGTAATATAGGAGAGGTTGAATAATACTTCGGGTTAATATATTAAGGTAAGGTATACCTTATACGTGTGTTGTTTAACATATATCTTCTTAAATACCTTAGGTATAGTATAGGTATTAAGGAGTACTAGCTTTTACCTTTAGTATTTTTAGTATAGGTAGAGGATATCATTATTAAGGTTTAAGATACCTCTATTAAATACTAGAAAAGTAGTTACTATAAGGGTTATCTTCAGCCTTATTTTGAATAAAGCCTTTTAGAGCTCCTTATCCTTATAGCGTAAGAAGGCGGTATTAGAGAGACTAAGGGTATTATTAGTTTATATACTTATAAGGCTAAAGTTATTACTAGTATAGTATAAGATAAGGAAAAGGCTAAAGTTATTATTAGTATAGTATAAGATAAAGAAGTATAAGTTATATATAGATATCTCTATTTATAATTACTCTTTATAGTATTTGGAGTAAGTTACCCACTAGTAAGTACTAGTTTTAGCAAGGTTATATAATAGCTTAATAATAATTATTATAGAGTCTAGGGGGTATTACTTTTTGAAATAGGATAATAAATTAGCTATAATATACCTTATAAGCTTTATTTTAGTTTAGGTATAGGTTTAAGTAATGTTTTGAAGTTATATTATTATGTTTTTATATTAGAGGAGAGCTGGGGCTATAGCTAAAATTAACTATTAGCTGTTTTGTTAGATTATTAGTAATTATATTAATATTTCAAATTTGCTATTATTACTAAAGCTTTAGATAATAAGGTATAATGTCTTATATACCTTATTTATATTTTTGTTTTTAATCTTATTAATAATATATGATTTGAAATACTTGTAATTTTTGTAGAGGATAAGGTTAAATTTAATAATCTCGATAATACTATTAGTAATAATACTTTTAATTTCTTTTTTGATAGATTCTTTGAATAGTAGACCTAGTATTATAATAACGCTTTTTTTATAGAAGGCGAGAGAGAGAACTATATCTAACTATTCTTTAGCTATAAAGTATACTATAAAGTAAGGCTTATAATTAAATCTCTAAGCTAGAATAATAATAGACTATTTTAGAAAGTTAAAAAGTATACTATAGAGGTTACTAATAATTTAGGGAAGTAAAGGATTATTATTAATAGTAATAGAGTTACTACTTTATATAATAATAGTATTTTATAGTATCTTCTAAATATTTAGGGACTCTTTAGGGATAATAATAGACGAAATCGGGATACTACTATAGGAGTATATATTTCTTAGTAATATTAGACTTCTAGTAAGGGTTCTAGTATTAGGATCTGGGATATATATAATATAGTTACTAGTATTTAGTAATATTACTATTAATAGTACTAGTAGGGGTATTTAGTTATCTTTAAAATATAGTTTTATAGTTATAATTTGAAACTCTTAAGGACTTTAAGGGAATTTAAGAATATATATCTTATTATGAGTAGTGATGAGGCGAAATAGGCTTTATTAACTGTATTTCTCTTACTATATATATACTAGAGACTAAAGTAAGAGGGTTACTATACGTGAGATATTAAGGCTATTATATATTACTAGAACTATATTAATAATATATTTAGTATAAGTATAGTAGATTATTTCTATTATTTTCTGAATAGTATAGGTATAGGTAATAATATCTAGGGAGGGAATAGAGTTATCTATAAGGTGTAGATACGTATTAAAAATAAGTAATATAAGTATAAGGCTATTTGGCTTAGTAGTATTATTAATTACTTTATATACTACTTAGAAGGATACTTCTTAAGTTACTATGGGGGCTTTATTATAATAAATCTTATATATTTAATAGAAAAGGGTATAGTAATATTTAACTTTACTAATACTATTATGTACTTTAATAGGTATTATTTGAATTATTAATCCTATAGTTTTTATTTCTGATCTGAACTTTTTAGATTGAAATATTATTTCCGTATTAGTAGTAATAAAATCTAGAGAATTCTAATAAGAGTTAATCTAATATATTTTAAAAGTTTCCTATATTATTTTTACTGATATATTAGGTAAAAATCAAGTAATATTAAACGCTATAGTAGTGTTAATAATATAGAGTACTAGATAGCTATTAATATAGATAATATTAATAATAACTTTAAAATTAAACTTGATATTTTCTTATATAGTAAAATAAAAGTAGGAAGGGGTAGTACTATATATCTAGTATTAGTAGTAGTACTATTTGAGAGCTTTGAGGGTATAGTATTTAATAGGATATCCCGCTTTAGTAAGGATATTGTAGAAGTGTGCTATAGCTAGGTATCCGAATTAATAGTAGAGTCTCTATATCTCTAACTCTATAAAATAGGTAGAAATAAGTATTTTCTCTTTATCGAGGAGTATCTATAGATACCCCTATTTTTAAATAATAAGTATAACCTTTTTACCCTAGTAAAACTAGTTATATATATTATTAAATATTATACTAAAGTGATCTATATCTGCGAAGTAAAGTAAGAATAGGGTATTATATGGTACTATATAAAATGTAATAGTACTAAGTAGTATAGGAATGTTAACTATTCTGAGTATTGTAATCAGGGTAGTACTACTGAAGTAGATCGTGACTAGTTTGCCTTATAGAGGTGTGAGGGTCATAGAGGGGTTAACTGTTTACTTAAAAGCTATAAACTAGGAATACTTAGTAGTTGAGAAGCTAGTAGTACCTGAATCTAGTAAAATCCCTTGAAAAATAGTAGTTAAGTAATAACCCTTAAGTATAAAAGTAGATGTAGAAACTATATCTATATTCTTAGCAATCTTAGGAGTAATAGTATTTGACTTAGTAAGGGTATATAGGGCTACTTAATCTTAGAAGATTCGAGTAATTTTACTTCTATCTATAGTAGTAAAATATTTATCGAAATATACTATAAAAAACTATCTAGAAATATTAGATATTATAGGGGTAATAGGGGTATAGTCCTCGAGGTTATATTATATCTAATACTAGGCGATAAATTCCTTATACCTATTATCTCTTAAAAGTACTTAGAAGTTGTTATCGAGGCTATTAATACTTTTATATTTAGCGAGAAAAGTCTAGTATACTATTTAAGTATACGCCGTTAGATTAGTAGTTAACTTATATTTATTATATAAAGTATAGTACTCCTCGAGGATATACCTCATTAACTAGTAACCCGTTTTACTATATATATAACATTTCTTATTAATATAAGTATTTATAGAAACTAGGGGAAGGTGATATCTACTCTAAAGCAGTAGGGAGTAGCTAGAAGTATAGCTATAACCTCGAATATTACTTCGAGGCGTATTATATATACAGTCAATCTAAAACTACTCCTTAGGTATATTACTATTATTTCTAGTATTCTAAAAGTATTATAACTTTTAGAGTACTATAGTATTACTTATAGCTAAGTATAACTAGTTATAGAAATTCTAAGAAGTTAGTATAGGGCTAAAGAGTACTAACTAGTATTCTAGTATATTATAGTATATACTTATGATTTGGTTACGGAGAGCCTTATTAGTATACTAGTTAGCCTTGAACGTCTTTTGGAGGTTAGTAAGCTTCGTGATAAGTATCTCAAGTACCTCCTTTTTGTTCTAGTTAGGGTTTTTAGCTATTATATTCCTAAGAGTAGTATTTTACTAGTTAGAGAGGTAGATCTAGTAAATCTTATTATTTTCGAAGTACTCCTGAATACGTGTAGCTATCTGATTGAAGTTGAGGCCTTAGTTATAGTATATAAAATTATTAAAGTAAAAATCGAGGGCTTAATCCTTCAGTATAATAGAGAATACTCTAGCTTATATATATTTTAAAATACTAAGTTTAAAATAATAGTTATAAAAGATATTAACTTTAATCTCGAGAATATTATATAAGTTTCTACTATACTTTATACTTTTATTATATAACTTTATAAAGTTTATAGTATACTTAGTAAATAAGTTTTCAAATAGGGGAATAAAGGAAATATAAAAGTAATATTTAAAATAGGGATACTACGCGTTACTATTATCTTGATACATTTCCTACTAGTAAAGAGTCTCTATACTATTCTCCTAGTAGTAGGAGTTCGCTATACTATACTACTTAGGGATTGGTAGTCCCGCTAGTAATAATAGAAGTTATATATTATATATAAATAGTAGAGGAAGCTAGGTATCTCACGTAAGTAATTAAGGTTACTAGGTATATTATACGAGGTTTTTAGATGTTAACTAGGTATTAATTCTAAGTATTATAGCTTTACCCTCAGGTTTAATAGTATAGGAAAGTATCTCGATATCTTCTACTTTAAAAAAATCATTACCTATTTAGGATAATTCTTAATATTAATCTTAAAACCTAAAGTCTACTTCCTTATCTTATTAATCTTATTAAAAGTCTAGAAAATAAAGTACTTATTCTTAGTAAGTTAGTATAATACTAAATAGATCTTTTCTCCTAATTTATCAATTTTAATCCTATAGTTAATAAGGAAATCTTAGAAGTAGTAGATAATATACTTATAGATAAGTTATTATATTATTATAAGCTACTTATTGAAATCTATCTTAAAATAGTTAAAAAGCTTATACTTATAGATCTCTAGATATTTATATTAGGAGATATAAAATACTATAAAAATAGTAATAGTTTTGGTATTTACCTATATAAGGTTATTATAGTTGATTTCGAAGGGTTTTCTAAATAGATCTATATTAATAAATAATTCAAACTAGTCTAAGATTATATATTTACTATGTTAAGTTACCTAGGCTATTATTTAAACTATTAGTATACTAGGGTTTATCCTAATATTTAAATTAAGGTATAGTTTAGATATATTAATAGGGGGGTATAGGGGTATTAAAAGGGGGATGATTTTTAAGAGAGTATAGGGGTTTCGAGATACTATATAAGTCTCTTGAGTATAGGAAGTATAGGATACTATAAATCTTATATATTATAAGTATCTAGTAATACTCTAAAAGGTATTATATTTACTAAATATTCTCTAGTATATATTAAAGGGTATTCTTTAAGTTTACTTCTTTAGTATTTTATAGAGTAAAATTAGTATATTAACTTAAAGGCGTTTACTAGGGATAAGGGTAAGGGTAATATTTTATAAGGCGTCTAAGTTAATATTTACGATCTTACCTTATATAGATTTCAGGTAAGGTTCGTGATTACTTCTTCTCGCGTGAAAACCTTACTAATCTGCGGTATAGTAGTAACGGATAAGTTAACTACTAATTAGTATTAGTTTATCTAGAGAGTAACGTATACTATATGTGATCTCGTTATATAGGTATAAAAGGGTCTGGTATTCGTTATTATTATTATTATATTATATACCTACACGTAGGTATATAAGGCTCTAGATCTATAGTATAATAGTTACTTACTATTACTATAGTACTTAGCTATAGCTAGTAATGGGTGTCGCCAGGAGGGCAGGAGGGTATACGGCTATGTATGCCCTACGCCTATAAGGTATATAGATACGTATACTGTATGCGTATGGAGGCGTATGCGCCTCAGGCGTTAACATATACCTTGCGGTATGGCGTTACCGACAGTTCCCCACGAAGAGGGCTGAGTAAGAAGATAGTCGGCTATGATTGGTCGACTGGATGTATAGGTGGATATGGATATATATTATCTAAGTTCTAACTAGTAGGAATAGGAGTATGGGATAGGTATATAGGATTAGTAATATTTTTCCTTCTACAGGACCCTATTTTAAGAGTGTACCCCTATATGTGAAAAAAGAATATTTTTACTAATCTTCTTTTTTTCTAAAAAATAAATGAAGACCCTATTATAGTAAATATCTAAATAATAATAATCAATAAATAGTAATAATAATAATTCTTTATTAACTAGATAGTTTTAGAATATATATTTCTTTGTAGGATATTAAGTATATAAGGATAGTATTAGTAATTAAGTATAAGATATTATCTCCTCAGTTAAAAAATAGATTAATAATTATATTAAAGTATTATTATAATTTATAAAGCTTAGGTATATCTTTTAGAGTTTAGTTAATATAAAACTAAATATCTATTTTTTAGTAGTTTATAAGAATTCTAATTATAATATATTTAGATAATAATAATTCTCTAGTTTTATTAATACTAAAAAACTAGTACTATTTTCTTTTATCTAATAAAGTAACTAGTTATTTATCTTTATTATTAGATAAAGTAGTTAGATATCTATCTTTATTATTAGAATCATAAGAGATAGTTTTGAATATTACTATTTTTGCTTTTAGGTACTTATTAATCTCTATAGCTACTTTATATTCCTCGTAAAATCTGGATTCCTCTCTGATTTTCTATTACTTTTCCTTAAGTATACAGATTTCCCTATTAAGCTTATTTATTTCTAAGATTTAAATATTATTAGCCAGGATATATTTACTTACTTTTTCCTAACTAAGGATTCTCTCTAATATCATTTTATTTTTATTACTAATTATAAGAAGAATAGGATTATCCTTATAATTACCCTCGATATCTAAATCTTCTTTAGATATAACTATTTTAGGGATTAGTATTAATTACTATTTCTACTATTCAATTTTAATATTTTCAACTCCCTTCTCCTTAGCCCTAAAGCTTTAGATAATAAGCTTAGATAAATCTATTATATATAGTAAATTCATAAATAAATTAAAAAGAACACTTTAGTTCTTACTAAATCTACTAATAGTTTTAATTAATCCGATAAAGAAGTTTTTAATAGATATTATATTAGTATATTTTTCTTCTATAAGAATATACTCCGTTTTGCTAAAATAGCTAGGGATATCTACTAAAGTAACCTATCTAATTACTATTACTTAGATAATTATTTTAGGGATCTTTTTAGTTTTATCCCTAGTATAAATAATACTTATTATTTTTCTATATATTTTATAGTTTAAAAAAATCTTATTAATACTATTTATTAGGTTCTATAATATCTTTATAATAGTATTAATTATTACTAGTATTAGATAATAATTTATACTTTTACTAGTATAAAATATAGTTTTAAGATTTTCGATTTAGGTATTAGTATATTAATAATTAATATTATTAATATTAGGGGCTTCTAATTACTCGCGACTAGTATCTCCCTTAGTAAAATTAGCTATATATATAAGTATTCTAGTATTAGATATCTTAAGTAATTTCGATAGAGTAGATATAGAAGATATTAGGGACTTAGTATTCTTCTTTAACTTATTCATTATAGTTATAGATAATTTTAATATTAAAGGGGTATTAACTTATAAAGATATCTTAATTAGAATAACTAGCCCTATAGTAGTTATTAATTTTTCCTTTCCTACAATATACTCTAAAGAATAAGATAATTTAGAAACAAGCTTCTTTAGTATCTTATTATATAAACTAGATATATCAGTTATAGTAAAAGGAATAGGAATTAAAAGCTTACTTTTGTTTATGCTTTATATCGGATTATTAATAATGTTTTTTTTAATACTATTAATATTAGTCTTATTAGTTCCGTAGTAGTAATCGGGATATACATACACTTAATCTTCCAGATCCTTAAAAACCTAAGAGTTAATAAGGCGATTCAGATATTTTTAAGTATTCTTCTTAATTACGATTTATTATATAAAAATAGAGAGGTTACTCTATATTTTTCAACTACAAGAGTTAGTAATAAGAGTAATTAAGAGAAGTATTAATAGTAAGTAAGAATTAGTGTTGAATATGAGTAAGAGAAGTTAATTTAATTTATCAATACAAAGTAAATGAAAAAATAGTAACTGAAATGCGATTTTTTTAGTATATAAGGAAGGAGTATTACTAAAATCAGTATCTCTAAAGGAAGGAATACCTAAAGAATTATCTAGGGGATAAATAATTAACAATATTATCTAAAAGCCTAGAAAAATAGTATCTCTAGTTCACTATTAGATTATAGATATCTAGCTTATAAGATAAATACCTTTAGTTAATCTTAATATTAGGTATATAGGATTACTTTACTATTAAGTTATTTAAGGATATATATTACTTAGCTAACTATATATTTAATTACGAAAAACCCTCTCTATCTAGGCTTAAACTTCAGAAGCTTTCTATCCTATACTAGTATAATAAAATCTCTTCTATGAAAAAATTTCATTACCCTCTATTTATACTTTAACAATTAAGCTATATTTGTTAATACCTATACTTTAATTATAGATCTTTAATAGTAGTCTACCTTAGTAACGTATCGGATTACCTCTTTAGCTAATACTTCTAATAGTAGGATTTCTAGTAATTTATTAAATATTATTATCTAGTCTAAGGATTCCTTTCCTATAAGGATTTCTACTAGTAAGAATCTAATAGTTAGTATCTACTAGTTATTAATCTCTCATAATACTTTAAAGTATATAATATCTTAGTTTTTAGCTATAACTTTCCTAGCTATTATTTTCTTAGTAATCAAATCTACTACTAGTCTAATATATATCTTAATTATCCTAATTAACTTATAAGATTTTATAAATACTAGTACTACTCTAATAGACCTATTAGATATCATCTTCTTAAAACTTTTTAATACAAAAGCCCCTCCTATATCTAAATAGATAACTAAAGGTATAATACTAATAGTATTTATCTATTATATTAGATATTCAGATACTTCTAATACTAATACTATTTTTACAAGTATAGCTTATAAGAATTAACTTAAGTAATCTATCTAGATTAATAATAATATATTACTTTTCGGGGATTTTAATAAAAAGCTAAGGTAATTAATATTTAATATTTAAAAAAAGTAAATAATTAACTTCGGTTAATCTAGATATAGAGGTTTCCTTAGCCTAATACTAGCACAAAGCCAACAACCATTAATATACTCCACTATATCAGATATAATAGTCAGCTAAAAGATATAATATTCCAATCTCTATCTTATAATATTAGGTCTAAAATAACCTTATTAATTATATATATCCACGTAAACCTCTATAACTTTAGACTAGACCAAATATCTCATCTAATAACTATAGGCCTAATAGTAGAGGATACTATCTTTAATCTTATATTACTTAACCCTTAAAATAATCTCTTTTTTTCTATATTTATCTCTAGTACAGAAACTATCTAATAAATAATAATAGATATTAGAATACTATAGGTTATCTAGCTACTTTACTAGTTTACTCTTAACTATTAATAAGTTAGATTAAATAGTATACTAGTTTACTAATTCTAGCAATTTATCTAATATATCTATACTATAATTAACTCTCCAAAGCTGATTAATCTAGTTCTCTAAAATATTAATATTATTAATTAACTCTTCGACAAGATCTGTAATATATAGGATTAATTCCTCGTTATCTAACTAAAAAGTTATATTACCTAGGATTACTAGCACAATCTCCAGGTTCTTCACTTCTACTAAAGCTATACTTTCTAGTCCCTTATCTAAAACTAAAATAGGGGGGGATAAATAATAAAGTAATAAATGTTAAGGTAATAAACGGGGTCTTAATTTATATAATAACTTTTCAATAATATAATTAATAACTCCTATATTTAGAACATCTAGAACTATTATCTTTATTAGTTCTTTATAGCTACTTTTCCTATCTCTCTAGATTTACTATCTATCTAGTAATAAAGATCTAAAAAGATATAAGTTATTATTATTATATTTATAAAATAGGAAAATTATTCTCAATAGGGTATCAGCTACTATATTTCTTTAACTTTAGATATACTTAATCTTAATATTTAAGAGCCTTAATTTAGTCACCTATCTAGCATAAATACTATCATAGTATACCAAATTAATAAACTATATTAATAGCTTGTAATCTATATAGATTACCGAAAATATCTCTATTCTAAGTATATAAGTATACTATCTATAGAATTTAATAATAGCTATTAATTCTTATTTATAAGTTTTATAGTTCTTTTAAGTTTTAGTAAATAAAAATAAATTATAAAGGATTAGTACTATCTTATTTCCCTGTTTTTATATAATAATATAGTTACTAGTATATCTTAATATATTTAAATAGAAAACTATAAATTTTCTAATATAGATATTATATAAAAGAATTATTATAATAATTAGGTTTTTTATAAGTTTGAATAATAAAGCTTTAAATAGTGCAAAGGGCTAGGCTTAGGCTATGATTTAGCTATAAGGAGTATAAATACTATTTATTTAGAACTAAGGAGTAAAAGAGAGGTTCTTGTGAAAGGTATGAAAAGTCTATTTAAGGGTAGTACTAGGGGCTTACTAGTAGCCTACTAGTACCTAATTTTTTAGGTATAATTATCAGGACTCGGGTAAAGCTAGAGTTAACTAGCTAGGTATAGCCTATAATATTACCCCTTTCCCTACTAGTAGTATACTAAGGCTACTTTATTAGGGTCT